>CAUJRU010002879.1:0-62868 GCA_963277665.1 Viscum album | reverse complement strand
TGGAAACAACATGAGATAATCTAAAATACCCATAATATTTTGTTGATATTAGATATATTTTCCCTAATGATTTAGCGACACTAAATTATGGTTGATTTGTTTCTCAACCAATCTGAGGGGTTGTCGCTTAATACATAACTTCATAGAAAGTGAAGTCTGAGAAGCTGGTTCGAGTAGGATTATCAAAAATAATAGATGATCCAATATGGACAAGGGACTGGATATCTATGTATTTATTGATGGGGATGCCCATGATTTCTTAAGGACATGATTCCATATAGAAGATAGAATACTAACTCACAATGATTTCCCATTTCCTAGCTATCTAAGAGAATAGTTCAGTTGGGATTTTGAGAGGCCTTTATGTGAAGTAGACCATCTAGCTCCATGGAGTTCCCACAAAAATTGTTTTAGACCATGATTCTTTCTTCACGTCATGTTTATAGATATTATTGTATGTGGAATCTGGTAATTAGTTAAATTTGAGCATAATGTTTCATCCCTATAGTTGAGTTGATCACCTATCATTGGTAATGTTTACTTAAAAATTATGATACCTTTACACCAATGGTATAGAATCATTTTAGGACTTGTACGGGAAATACTTCTATGGAATAATATGTATGATAGATCAAGATGAGTCGGTAATCATGACCCAATATTTTGTCCAATTCTTGATAGAGATGGTGTATGTCAGTCAAAACAAGGATGAAGAAGTCATAGAGATTTATGGGGTCCACTGAAGAACAAAAACATATTAATTTGGTGTTTGAGGAGGGGCACCATGTGCTCTTGAAGGTCTCAACAAGATTTGGAATGTGGAGATTTTTCAAGGGTGGAAAGTTCTATGCAATTTTCATCATCCCTTTCTAGATATTGTGATATGTAAGTGTTTTTTTGGTACCAGTTGGACCTACCACAACAATTAGACCTAGTACATGACATATTCCACTTGTCATAGCATATAATTTACATTCAAACCCATATCATGATTTTTACAAGAAATAGATTGACTTCATAGATGGAGATATCATTAATGATTACCTAGTGTTGTTTGAGGATCAGTGAAGAAGATCCTTCATGGGTGAGTGATTCATGTGTTTCCTGTCTGGTGGAAACATGGGAGTATTGAGGAGAGAATTTTGGAGTAGGGGACCTAGATGAATGTTTAAACGCAAAAAAAATTTTAGTAACCTTCATCACTTTTATGAATAAAAATTTGTAAGGTATAGACATATAACACCTATAAAATTTCTA
The DNA here is from genome assembly GCA_963277665.1 of Viscum album. Classification (NCBI taxonomy): domain Eukaryota; kingdom Viridiplantae; phylum Streptophyta; class Magnoliopsida; order Santalales; family Viscaceae; genus Viscum; species Viscum album. The sequence continues at coordinate 61,611 of CAUJRU010002879.1, read as the reverse complement.
TTTAATGATTTTAAAAACATTTAAAAATATTTTTAGAGTGAGGCATAGAGAAAATGTTTATTTTATAGCCCGATAATATTGGGGGTAATATTATAATAGAATTAAATATATTAACACCACAAATGATTTATTTGCATGATAATGTAGAATAACTATATAATATAGTATCATATAATAATCATGAGTCTAAATGAGATATTAGAATTTGGGTTTCCCCTTGGTTCAACATAACCTTATTCAGTATCAGGTGTTTTGTTAATGTGTAATCTAGGGAACAAATATGAATATTAATTAATTAATTAAAGAATTTTTTTTATTTGATAGTTCTTAAACATATCCATCTATTATATAATACCTATTGTATCCATTTCACATCATTTTTTATATAATTGGCAGAAGAAAACAAATTAGGGGATCAGATGGATGCCAAGGGAATCATCTAAGACAATAGAGTTTATAGATTTTGGTAATGATTATGACATTGGATTTTTCATCATCATGAAACATTTGGATTCAAGATATGTCATTTTAATTATGTGGATTTTAACCATTTCTCTATCCCATATCAAACAACGATCAATTCAACTGATATTAATTTATTCATTCATAAATGGTGGACTTATTTTACAGTTAGATTTATATTTTATGGATAACTCATTCATATTTCTAATGAAAATGGACTGAGTATAAATCATAGTTTGATGATGATCTTTCCTATTCTGTTTTCCACGGATTTCCCAAAAATTTCATCAAACATTTAACATGGGAATTTTCATTGGATAATGGTTCAATGAATACAATTTATTTGACTATTTCATGATAGTTATTCAGTGAAATAGATAAATACAATGGAGAACTTTTATAACCAAGGATAATATCAAGTTTTGATGATGATTGAGGCAGATAGAGGATGATTGGAGGTAGATCAAAATATACCAGCAGTACCAATTTATCCCAGTTTGGCACGCGGTGATACTGAGAGGAAATAGATTGTTTCCACATCAAGCTAGATTATTGAAATGTGATCATCAGTGATGAAAATTCACATTCATATTAGAACCTTGATAAATGATAAATATTGAAAGAGAATACAGAGGAAATGGTGGTCAAATAATACTGATGAAGGAATAGTTGATTCAATTAATATCATGGTACATAGCATGTCATGAGATGATACAAGTCATGTGGGGCCCTAGATATGGTCCAAGGGTTTCTAAGTAATGATATGGATCATAAGACATATGGTCCCCACCACATTTCATGTTACCCATGCTAGGGGATTGGCAAGTATCTCGATGGATTCAAAGGCACACGTGTGACCATGAACATGGGCATGTTAGTTATATAGTAGCAGATCTATGTACTCTTACACTACTAGGAACATAGTCACGACCACATGTATACAGAAACAGAAAAATGTGAACAGTCATGGGAAAGTACAATGAGTACAATACCATCTAAACTTCATATATTTTGTACCCTTAGGAGTCACATTATATAAATAGAGGCTTATATTCAAATTGAAATGGTGACACACAAGCAGACCATATAATGGAAACACACGTCGTGTTCCCCTAGAACACACCATATACTTCTACTGAGGGTATTTGGAACCCTTAATTTCTATAGTATATATTAGTTTCTATTGACGGTGATTCCTTTTAACAATATAATGAGGTTAATATGTTGAATTTTTTCCTTTACATATGGTTTTAACCTAATTTATTGGTTCAGTTTCAATTAGTTATTAGTGTACCATCTATGAGCATTGGGAGGGACCCTCTATCATTACAATATTGTTTTTATAGTATTAGAGTGTCTTATATGAAAAGATAATCTTTATCTTTTAAAAACTACCTTTCTTGAATGGTTCATGGTGTGACATGGTGTACCTAGATGTGATCCCCTACATAGAGTATGTAACCCTTAGAGATCCAATGAGTACATCTCAGGTGGGGCCCAAAGATCATGACATATTGGATATGCATCACCATTTATTAAATAACTCATAGATTGAGGACTCCTAGAACAATCATTACATAGATTCCTTGAGAAGAATCCTATGACTGGTAGTGTTATTTGAGACCTTCTTATGATCAGTGGTATGTTTTGAGTATATCATGATGTTTATCATTGCTTCGTCTCTTCTCATGTTAACATGTCTTGTGATGAGCTAACTACTCATTATGCTTTATTCACAGTAGATTAATAGTGTCCTACTTGTATTATTATAAATATCCCTATAAGGGATTATCCAACACATATCATGTACAATTGAGACAATATTACATTCGATGATGTCCTAGTTGGACGTAGTGTGGGTGAAGCTTATACTCTGATAGATAATGTGAGGTGTTTATTTGCGATTTAATTTGATAGTATTACCCTATTTCTAAGGAATTTAGGAACCTTTTCTATTTTTATTGGGCTTCTATGTGTCCCCCGTTATCCATTTAATGATCTCATATTAGTCATGGTTTTGTATTTCATCATATTATTGGATTTAATATGTGTGCATGTAAAAAAGTACATTCGGATAATGCCTATAATTTGTTAGATGTTTCTACTTAGCTTTAGTCAGTATTCCATGGATTGGTCGAGTTTGTATTGGTATAATCACACTGAACATATAGTTGGCTATGAAGGCCCCATCTTATTGGGTCATGACACCCTTCTCATTTCATAAGGACATTGACTATTCATATCTAATTATTTACCCTTGAGTATTGAAATTTAAATTTTTTTTGTGGTAGGTGGCTTTATGATTTATACTGGTCTTATTAACTATGTCTTCTTAAATTTTTAAATATATTTTCAATTGGTTGTAAAATATTGTTTATGGATATATTTGTTAAATTTTTTCATATAGTTTTAAAAATAATCATGATAAGTGTTTTTTTAAAATGTGATGGACACATATATATTTTAGATAATTTATTTCATCCAAAATGTTGTTAATATAAATAGTTTAAAATAATGATGTGTATGTTTTCAAAGATGAATTCCACCAGTATAACTCTTACGTGGTAAAACTAATGTTATTGATGATGTGTAAGGGTGAAATCCATAGGGAAAAATCTTTCCTTGTATCCTGCATGGGTATTGTCTGTACAAGGTTTTATAATTTATGGAAATATGTCACAATTAGGTATGTTTTCTTATAAAATGGACAATTATTATATAGTATTGTGTAAAAAATGTGGCTTACTAATGATTATATTATAATGAGGATCCTTGTTAATCTGAAACTATTATGACTAAAGGGCATGTTTCTATTATGGATTTTATTTAAAATGATTTTTTTAATTTTAAATAAATAAATTGAAAACATTTTTGTTCTATATGATTAAAGAACTATGAAATGTTTTATTTAAAAATTCATTATATTAAACGGAATTTCATGAATCATTTTTAAATTATCTAATCATATGTTATTTATTTTATAATGTCTACATATCAATAATTTGGTGAGACATTACTAGGATATTTTTCACACACCCTATTTTTACTATTTGGTTCATAATGATCATATTATATATGATTAAAATAATGGAAATTCATCTTATAGAGGTCACATGTTTGTTAATTTATTAGGAGTCAGAGGTTCAAGGTGACATCCTCTCCCATTTAGTTTTTTTTTGAATTTTTCGTGTACGTGGGTTATTATGATGTATGATGGATCTGGTTTTTTACTATTGAATTTAACTTTATACTATTCTGTTTTTTTGGAATAGAAACATATTTTTTATTTTTATCACATAATTTCAGAATATTGCAGGAATATGTAACAGAAAAGTAGTCTATGATTCCCAATTTCTTTTCATCGTCATGTGGGGATTAGAAACACCCTTTGGGCTATGTCAAGACTAAATTAGGATACCAATGTTTTGAAAAAGTTTGGTTGGTTTTTGAAATTTCATGCATAAGAAAATTAATCCTCATATAGTTGATTTTTTTAATTGAAAAAAAATCCTATAATATTTAAATAATAAATGATAATGTTCGTAATTAAAAAATATATATTTAATAATTGAATCAAAATTCATTCATTTAATGTTCCTTATAAGAGGGTTATTAATTAATTTTTCAGAAATGGAATAACATAAAGATATAATTATTGATTTAATTATATTATTTATTATTTGTATGATAATTTGTACTTGAACATTGATCACATATTTTTATTTTACGATTTATTTATATTATGGATTTGTATTTTGATAAAATTTTCTTATGGACATTTCCAAAAACATTCGCTGAATCTTTCAATGGTTTAAAACATAAGAAAATGATAGTATCATTCATGAAAAGTATAATTACAAGAGAATCCATCCATGAATTCATTATGTAACGTGTATCAGAAACTATATTTTGGTGGTTGATTTCCACACTAACGATCATCACTTAGATCCTTCCATGAAATTATTTGCACCCAGTTTGTATCATGGATAACAAGTGTAAATATAGATAATTTTTTGCATCTCAAGATAAAAATATGAAGTAGGTACATAGATACATTCATTCAAGGATGTTTTTGGAAATAAACTGATAAACATGGAATTTGACATGGAAGAAAATGTGGATGCAATAGTGAGGTGTGAAGAATGTTCTCTGAGAATTAGGCTTCACCAACAGTAGAAGAATGATCAGAAGTAGAGGAGACTATGGTGGTTTTGGTGGATGATTTAATGAGATAAGCATTTAAGATATAAAAAATTGATATATGGCATGTATTAATCTGACATGAAAACTGTAAGTTCTCGGATCTTCGTTTCAATTACGCCTTTCCTTTTTCTGGATTTTTTTAGAAAAATACACTTTCTATAAATTTTTGAAGTACACGCCGTCTACTTTCTGAGTACACGCCATCTACTATTTTCCCACTCGAAGCCATGTACTGGCCGTGTCTGGGCGACACACATGGTGTGTAGGGGTGACATGGAGGCTGATTTTGGCAGTGTATGCAAAGACCTAGTACATGCCATGTACTCTATAAGTACACGTCATGTACTTTATTTTTTTTCATTAAATGGACCGTGGTCGTGCCTGACACGCAGAAACGCCTTCTTCTAGGTTCTGTTCGTCCGAGAGTGCCTAGGATATGCGAATCTTTGATGAGATCCCACTCTCCGTCCGTTCTCTGATTCGAGAACCATTGATTGTGTTGGAATCACAATGGTGATTTCTCCCTTCTTCTTGACCCATGTTTTCCAAATCTTCATCTCTCTCTTGTTATTGTGGGTTTTTTGTTTCTGATTTTTTCTCATTTCTACGCCGTTCTAAGGATATTTAGGCATCGTGGTTCACGTATATCGATCTCGTTGCATCAAGGTAGATGGTTTGTGTCTTTATGTATAATGTCTTTGAATATTTTGTGCAATTTCGCCAATTCCATTGAACAGGAATTTTTCATTTTCTTGTTTTTACCTTGAATGATTTTCTACTTTCTTTTTTGTTATAGTAGAGGTTTACCTTTGTGAATAGAGTAGTTTTTCTGTACTCTGGTTGTTTGTTGTACATTCTTTTCTTATTAAGCGTTTTTCCAGTTTCCATTCCTAGTTGTAGGATAGTGGAACTGTTATACTATTAGTATGTTGTGCCTTATAATGATAGCCAAGTAGTTCATGAGGTTTACTTGGGAGATACATGTGCACTGAACATGTTAATTTCACACAGGACTATGAGAACCTAGTGTAGTAGACCATAGGTAGAATGGACGTAAGGGCTTTTCCAATTTTTCTTTTAATACGATGCGAGACCATAGGGGTAATTGACGATGAGTGCTTCCCCAGAGAGTCTGTAGTTCCTCGACGTGGGCCACAGGGGGAATGAGATGTTGAGTGCTTCCCTAGAGAGCCTTTAGCACGATACAGGACTATAGGGGGAATTGATGGTGAGTGCTTCCTCAGAATGTCTTCTCTTAGTTGAATGAGAGGGGTGATACTATGTGTGCCTCCTAGAGGGTTTCTAGAACTTGTAGGTTGAACCACATGGGTTAGGATGTGAGAGATACCTAGAGGATTACCTGTTTTCTTCTTATTATTGGTGGTTTACATGTGTACTTTATATGCTAGAAATGTGGATTGTAGCTATTGTGTGCTTTTCTGTTTAATGTTTCCTGTACTCTTACTTGCCTTGTATTCATTGACTGTTAGGCACAAATCATTGGGTGATTGCCTACTGGGATTGTTTCTCACACCCAGTTTTGGCCATGCTTAAGACCAAGAAGACTATGTTGTTGCATGTATAGATAAGGGAAAGAACCCTTCTACTTCAGGTGTTTGACTCGCTGTGGAGATGGAGAGAATGGGACAGAGCTATGGCTTGCGATGCTGCTAGAGTTGTTGTTGCTTTAGTACTTTTGGTTCAGTTGTATTTCAGAACGTTGTTGTGTTTGTTTGTTTCCTTAGATACTTGTACATGATTCATCATTATCATCATTGCTATATATTTATTCTTCCATTTTTTGGTTACAGTTATGTATGTTGTTACTGCTTTCGCAATTGACTGTTGTATTCCTTACCTTGTATACCTTACCAAATGAGTGCATTGTTTCCCCAATAACTTACCAAGGACCTCACTACTAGTTGGAAGCCTCTGGTGTTTAGAGAAATGTGCTTGAGGTAATGTGGAAAACTAGGTATGGGGCACCATTGGAGGGGCATTGGATCTAGGACGTTACAAAATGGTATCAGAGGAGTTCTTTTCTATTGATTTATTGTTTGGAGACTTTAGCCTGGGATAGGACAGATTCGGTACTTGGTATTAATCTGTGCTCAGGAGTAGCTAACCCATGTATAGGTAAAATCCATACTACCTCGTTTATTGCAGTTTTCTGGTTTTTTGATTTCACGGTTGATATGACTTCACCTAGAGTGATTCACATGTTTTGTGTTGTTATTTTCATGACGATTATGGTTCTATTTCTGTCACAACCCAGTGAGATGAGGGTATTCCATCTCATGCATCTTGTAGGCACTTGTAGAAATTACATGCCATATATTCTTTCCATTCCATCTAGGGTGCATTAGCGATTTCATGCTGTTGTGATAGACCTTGTGTAGATCATGCATGCTGTTGTGATAGATTCTTGATAGAATCTCTACTACCTTGTTAGAGGATTGTTTGTTTCCTACATTTCTTAAATGAACTCCAAATGTTGATTTTTGAGGTGTAATGGGCCCTCATGAATCAGAAATTGGTGGATCATGGTCCTATTTTCTCGTTTCTATGACTGTAGGAGATGCCAAGCTTTGATTCGCGGGGAGTATGGGCCCTCACGAATCGGAAATTGGCACCTCTTTACCTTCTTTTCAATGTTTATTGGGATTCTGTGTAGTTTCTTAGCTACTGCCCAAAAAACCCAGAATACATGGAGTGTACTTTTTGACTACACGATGGGTAGTTTTTAGACCTTTTCACTGACCGTTTGAGCAGGGACATGCTGTTGTAGAAATAAACTCAGGAACACGCCATGTACTATAGGTACATGTCCTATAGTTCGGAGCCGTGTTCCCAATCGTGTCACAAACAACATGGGTCGGGGAAGCTTGAGTATAACAGGCCATGTTGTAAAGGTACATTCCTTGTAGTCTTGTCCATGTACCCGGGCGTATCACAAACAACACGGGTTGGTGTTACCTTCTCTTCGACATGTCGTGTTGCTTTAAGAACATGTTGTGCAGTCTTTTCCAGGTACCTGGCTGTGTCACGAACAACACAGGACGGTGTAACCTTCAGCCATACACACCGTGTTTTTTCAGAACACTCCGTGTAAGGTTTATCCATGTAGAGGGACGCGTATTTAAAAACACGGGCCGCCGAACCATTTTCTAGTAAACGCTGTGTTTGTTTAGAACATGTCGTGTAGTCTCGGGTTATGTCAGACCGTGTGGGTTAGCCATGTAAAGAGACTCGGGAAGGGGAATAGTTTTCAAGTACACGCTGTGTGTTGGGTCAACACGCTGTGTAGTTGAGGTGTTACACAACCAGTAGGGCAGGAGTACACGCCCAGGTTAGTGGCTTAAGAAGAAATGTTGTGTAGTTTTTATAGACGTCGTGTAGTCGTGTTTTGTAAACTTGTGTGTTTTCCTTCCCATGTTCCCATTTTGTACTCTTGTCTCTCTGTCCTTGTTGTTTTATCTAAGTTTTACTTTTGATCTTTCGGAGCTATGCATCCAAGAGGTCCTCCAGTTGTACGTCTGCTGTCAGGCAGTGCTCAGACGCTAGATATGGCTGATCAGGGACTTCCTGCCGATCCTCCAGTCGGGCCAGCCTTGGCACCAGCTATCATACCAGTTGCAGGAACTGATGCACACTTCAGGGAAGGTTTTATGAGGATAATTCAGACCTTTCAGGGAGCACCGCCTCCTGCCTCGACTATGGCAGACTTGATGCGGGTTTTTCAATAGCAGCATCCTCCCACTTTCTCAGGGGAAGGAGGACCTCAGGCTGCAGAGTTATGGCTGGAAGCCATGCGGACTATCTTCGAGAATCTGATGACACCTCCAGAGAGGCGGGTCAAGCTCGCTACCTACATTCTCTGAGACTCCGCCAAGAGGTGGTGGGATGTGATCTCATAGGGGAGTCATCATCTGGTGATGGCTTGGGAGGAGTTACAGCGCGTGTTCTGCGACAACTTCTACCCCGATACCCTGAGGGCCAGTCAATCCCGGGAGTTTATAAGCATAGATAAGGGTCCTCTTTATATCATGGATTATTCCTCTCTTTTCACCGAGCTATAGCATTTCACACCCCTCCGGGATGGGAGTGGGATTTTCTTAGCAAGGAATTTTGAGGATTGTCTCAACCGGGAGATCTGTTCGCAGGTGAATCTCTTCCAGTTGACTTCCATCACTTCCATCATCAACCAGTAGCTGATTGAGGAGCTCAATTTGAGTGACTCTGGAGATATGAGCCATGGTGGTTCTACTTCCAAAGATAGTTTTCCTCTAGATGACAGCAAGAAGCGTCGTAGAGAGTCTACGTGTGGTGATCCGAGGAAGCGAGATGCATCTTCAGGCAGTCAGGTGATATGCTACCAGTATGGCCAGTTAGGGCACATGAGGCCGTAGTGCCAGAGAGACCCAGTTGAGTTCCGATCTTACGGCAGGAAGGGTCACATTCATCATTTCTTCTATATTTTTTCAACATCAGCTGGTAACTGGGGTTCTTCCATGACTCCTCGTTCAAGAGAAGACCCACCAGTTTCTCAGCAGTCGGGGAACTAGCGTTCTTCCGGCCGTTCTGGCCAAGGTGGAGGTTGAGGCAGTGGTAGTCAGCCACCAGTCCCTCAGCACCGGTAGGGAGTTTCAGCTCAGAGTGGTCAGCCAGGGGTGTAGGGTTGTGGTGCAGGCCAGTCTTTCACTATGGATCATACCAATCAAGAGCAGGTTCACGGACCATCTACATTTCGAGGTACGATTTTAGTAGCCTCAGTTTTATCTTCAACTCTTTTTGATATTGGTGCCATGCATAGCTTTTTCTCTATTTCATTCGTGGAGAGCCTTGGGCTCTGCATCTTTTCTTCTGCCAAATCATTGAAAATAGACACACCTTTGGGGACAAGGACATATAGTGTACAACAGTGTAGAGAGTTCACTCTCGAGGTTGCAGGGTAACATTTCTTATTGGACCTCTATGTCCTAGAGATTACAGGCTATGATGTCATCCATGGGATGGACTAGTTGGTTCCCTTACAGGACGTCGTCGACTGTTATTGTCGTAGAGTGTGTTTCGTTTCACCAGAAGGTGAATCATTTCTTCATAGAAGCGAATGGGACGTTCAGGTGAGTCAGGAAGGACTAGAGCATCATGGGATGGAAAGTGTGACCGCCCAAATTGCTAGTCATTATCTAGATGATTAGGGGACTTCACAGTTGGACATTCCTCTAGTGGTGGATTGTTTCAGGGACGTCTTTCCAGAGGACTTTTTGGGATTTCCTCCAGAGCATGAGGTAGAATTTTCTATTGAGCTCGTTCCAGGAGCAGCACAAGTGTCCATTCCTCATTATTGGATGGCTACACCAGAGTTCTAGGAGCTCAAGAAGCAGTTGGAGGAGTTTTAGGCAAAGGTTTTCATCTAACCCCGTACTTCTCCTTGGGGTTCTCCTATCCTGTTTGCGAAGAAGGCAGACGGTAACCTTCAGCTTTGTGTTGATTATCAAGAGCTGAACCAGTTGACGGTCAAGAACCAATATCCTTTGTCGAGGATCGATGACCCCTTTGACCAGCTTCGGGGAGCCCATATATTCACGAAGATCGACTTGAGGTCCGGTTATCATCAGTTTCACGTTATAACATTAGATATACCTCTGACAACCTTCAGGAGTAGGTATGGTCTATACGAGTATACAGTCATGTCGTTCGGTCTCACGAACGTGCCTGCATTTTTCATGGCACTGATGAACCAAGTGTTCCATCCTTAATTGGACTCCTTTTTCATGGTCTTCGTGGATGATATCTTGGTGTAATATCACACTTTACACGACCATGCCACACATCATGAGATCATTCTGAGTACACTGAGAGAGCATCGTCTTTATGCTAAATTCGGGAAGTGCCACTTTTGGGTGGAACCGATTTACTTCTTGGGTCACGTCATCTCAGAGGAAGGAGTATTTGTGGACCCAGAGAAAGTGAGAGCAGTAGTCTCCTTGGAGCAGCCGATGAACGTTTTTTGAGGTACAAAGTTTTCTAGGGCTGTCTGGATACTACAGACGATTAATTCCGGACTTCTCGTGCCTAGAAGCACTGTTGACAGGTCTGACCATGAAGGGGTAGAAGTTCTTATGGTCAGATTCTTGTGAGTCATCCTTTCAAGAGCTGAATGGAAGGTTGATGTCGGCACTAATACTAGTCTTTCCAGATCCGGGCTAGAGCTATACAGTCTATTGTGATGCTTTAGGTATCAGTCTAGGAGCTGTTCTTATACAGGGAGATGGAGTTGTTGCGTACGGGTCTCGGCATTTGAGTCCACATGAGAGGAACTACCCGACACACGATATGGATTTGACAGGTGTTGTTCATGCCTTGCGCTATTGGAGACACTATCTTTTGGGATAGCACTTTGTGGTATTCACTGACCACAAGAGTCTCAAGTATATCTTCACTCAGCGTGATCTGAATCTGAGGCAGCGCAGGTGGGTCGAGTATCTTCAGTCTTTTGATTTCGAGATTTCCTATATTCCGGGAAAGGGAAACGTGGTGACAGATGCGTTGAGTGGGAGAACTCAGATTCAGGTAGTTCAAGATGCCAACAGTGAGTGGTAGCTTATGACTCTGTTCTCTGAGATGCATCTGGAGGTTCACGATAGGCAGGGATAGACCTTTTATGTTTTATAGTTGTTACCTCTACACTACTTGATCAGGTACGAATGAGGAAGCTTTCAGACTCATAAGGCTTAGTCCTGTGAGAGATTGTGTCAGGAGAGGACCCTCTTCCTAGATGGATAGTGGGAAAGGATGAGATCTTGCATTTCTAGGGATGCGTCTAGGTGCCAGCAGTCATACACGAGGAGCTGATGTAGGATTTTCATTCCTGGAGTCACCAAAATGTACTGGGATCTTCATCGCCAGTACTAGTGTCCAGGTATGAAGAAATTTGTTGTTGGTTTTTTCATGAGATGTTCTACATGTCAACCGGTTAAAGCAGAGCATCAGCGACCAATGAGAATTTTGCAGCAGTTACCCATTCTGGAGTGGAAGTGGAATGATGTTGCGATGGAATTCATGACTGGGTTGCTGAGGACGCCTCGGGGGAACAATTTTGTTTGGGGTGTCTTCTATAGGCTCTTGAAGGATTCTCACTTCTTGCTGATCAAGGAGACCTTGAGTGTCGAAGATTTGGGATGACTTTACATCATAGAGATCATTTGTCTGCATGGAGTTTCACGCTCTATTGTTTCAGACAGGGATGAACTCTTTACTTCTCAGTTCTGGTAGGGACATTAGAAGGATTTGGGTACCCAGGTACTTCTGAGTACGGCATATCATCCCCCGACTGATGTCCAGTCCGAGCGCACGATCCAGGTGCTTGAGGGTTTGCTCCGAGCTCGCATCCTAGACTTTGGCGGTTCTTGGGAAAAGCATATTCTTCTGGTGGAGTTCTCCTACAACAATAGTTTTCAGGTGACCATTTAGATGGAACCATACAAGGCATTGTATAGTACGTCATGCCGATAACCATTATGCTGGCTAGAGGTAGGAGAGGCAGCTTCGTTGGGACCTCGTCTTGTTCTGGAGACTTTAGAGCAGATAGAACTGATTCAGAAGAGGATGGCTACAACACAGTCTCGGTAGAAGTCTTATGCTGATCAGTAGAGACGACCTCTATAGTTCGAGGTCAGGGATCCGGTTTTCTAGCGTGCCACACCGTGGTTGGGACACAAGAGGACTCGGAGGCAGGGTAAGCTTTCACCGCAGTACATCGGGCCGTCTGTGGTTTTGGAGAGAGTTGGGCTGGTCGCCTATCGGTTGAAGCTACTCTACAGGTACCAGGCCATGCACGACGTCTTCCATGACTTTCATCTTCGACGTTACTTTTCAGAACTGTCTCATGTCTTTCAGCCTGAGGAATTTGAGATCGAAGCGGATGCATCGTTTAAGAAGCATCCCATCCGGATTTTTGATCGAAGTAAGAATGTTCTCCGTGGGCGGTTTGTCCCACTTGTACAGGTGCTATGGCAGCATGGGCGAGTACAGGACAAGACATGGGGGAGGGAGGCCGATGTAGGATCGTAGTGGTTGGAGTTATTCACGGTTTCTTCTTCTACACCTCGCTAGGGAAATCCGGGGACGAATTCCTTTAAGGGGGTAAGTTTGTAAGAACTCGGATCTTCGTTTCAGGTACGCCTTTCATTTTTCTGGAGTTTTTTAGAAAAATAGACTTTCTGGAAATTTTTGAATTACACACTGTGTAGTTTCTGAGTACATGACGTGTACTCTTTTCCAGCTCAAAGTCGTGTACTGGATATGTCCTGTCCACACACACGGTGCATAAGGGTGATGTGGATGATGATTTTGACGGAGTACAGATGACCTAGTACACGCCGTGTACTCTAAAAGTATATGTCGTGTACTTTATTTTTTTCATTAAACGGATAGGGGTCGCGCCTGACGCACAGAAACAACATCTTCTATGTTACATTTGTCCGAGAGCATCGAGGATCCACAAATCTTCGACGAGCCCCCGCCTCTTCGTCCGTTCTCCGATTCGAGCACCTTTGATTGTGTTGGAATTGCAGCGGTGAGTTATCCCCTCTTCTTGATCCTTGTTTTCCAAATTCTCCTCTTTCTCTTGTTATTGTGGTTTATGTGTTTCAGAAGTTTTTTCATATCTACGCTATTCTGAGGAGAATCAGACATCATGGTTCAGGTATATCGATCCCCTTGTATCAAGGTAGGTGGTTTGTGACTTTTTGTAGAAAGTCTTTGAATATTTTGTGCAATTTCGCCAATTCCCTTGAACGGGAATTGTGAGTTTTCATTTTTTTCCCTTAAATGATTTCCTTCTTGTTTGATTGCCATAGTAGAGGTTTGCCTTTGTGAATAGAGTAGTTTTGTCATACTATGGTTGTTTGTTGTACTTTATTTTCTTATTAGTCATTTTTTCAGTTTCCATGACTAGTTGTAGGATAGTGGAATTGTTATACTATTATGCTACTGTGCCATAGAATCATATCCAAGTAGTTCTTGAAGTTTTCTTGGGCGATACATGCGTGCTGAGAATGTTAATTTCACACAAGACTGTGAGAACCTAGTGTAGTAGACCATATGGAGAATGGACGTAAGGAAATCTCCAGAGTGTCTTTTAGAATGATGTGAGATCACTGGTGGAATTGATGATGAGTTCTTCCCCAGAGAGTCTGTAGTTCCTCGACACGGGCCACAGTGGTAATAAGACATTGAGTGCTTCCTCAGAGATCCTTTAGCACGATACAAGACTATAGGGGGAATTGACGGTGAGCGCTTCCTCAAAAAGTCTTCTCTTAGCTGAACTAGAGGGGTGAGACTATGTGTGCCTCCTAGAGGGTTGCTAGTACTTGTAGGTTGAACCATAGAGGATAGGCTGTGAGAGCTACCCAGAGGGTAACCTGTTTTATTCTTGTTGTTGGTTGTTTACTTGTGTACTTTATATGCTAGAACTTTGGATTGTTGATGTTGTGTGCTTTTCTATTAACCATTTCCTGCACTCTTAATTTCCTTGTATTCATTGACTGTTAGGCATAAATATTTTGGTGATTTCCAACTGGGATTGTATCTCACACCCTGTTTGGGCCATGCTTTGGGCCCAAGAAGACTATGTTGTTGTAGGTATAGATAAGGGAAAGCTCCCTTCTACATCAGGTGTTTGACTTGCTGTGGAGCTGGAGAGCATGGGATCGAGCCACGGCTTGGGATGCATCCGGAGTTTCTATTGCTTTAGTACTTTTGGTTCAGTTGTATTTCAGCACATTGTTGTGTTTGTTGTTTTCCTTAGATAAGTGTGTCTGCCACATCATTATCATCATTGATATATATTTATTCATCCACTGTTTGGTTACAATTATGTATTTTTTTACTACTTCCGCTATTGACTGTTGTATTACCTACCTTGTATACCTTACCAAATGAGGGCATAGTTTCCCCAATAACATACCAAGGCCCTCGCTGCTAGTTGGCAGCCTCTGGTGTTTGGGGAAATGTGCATGAGGTCATGTGTTGAACTGGGTATAGGGCACCAGTGGAGGGGCTCCGGATCTGGGACGTTACAAAAACTATGTTAATCACACCACTAAGACAATGGGTTTTACACATATTTTTCAATATATCAAGACATGTGAGTAAAGGTTACTTTCCATGTATATTGGAAGATATGAATCATCGTGTACTAGATAGACATTTCGTGAATTAATGTTTTCCCACACATCATGAATTCTATAAGACATGTTTTTTCTAGATGGTAGAATGCATAAACATGTACATATTTTACTCATTGGCCAACCCACATGGTTCTATAGACAGTGTTAAATAAATTATATTACATAAACATTATTTCATGACAATGGAATACACTACAAAACACATCCATCTTGAAAAAGGAACTTAGACATTTTGTACTCCACTATGGAACACTCTTGTATAATGTTCCAAAAATTGATTCGACCATGGTGTAGTGTGTTTCTCTACTATTGATTCATACATGCAATCTAATCTATAATATATACAATATAAGGGACAATTCAATTATATTTATATTATTTTATCATATATGTGGTAGGTATAAATGAAAAATATAGTCATTCGTGATGTTTCTCTTGGTAGTATTTTATAATGGGAATATATTAATCATATATGGAAATAACTTATGGAAATAATGTAGTTTTAGTTCCTTAGCATCATATAGACAACATCAGAGAGTTGACATTATAGATAGAGAAGAAATGAGAATATTTACCCCCCTTTGTATAAGGAAACTATGGAATAGATCCTCTATATATTTACTATATTAGGTAACCCACAATAGTAATGGTTTATGGGTTGTCAATGTTTTTAGTATGTGAACCCCTTCATTAAAGAATATACTAAATGGTTTTAAATGTATTACTTACACTCTATATGAAATGGTAAAATGTATCTAAGATATTGTTGACCCTAGAATCTATATATATGTTGGAAATAATATAAAATAACATAAAGAATGAAATATCATAATCTCTTTGATTTATCCTATCAAATATTTTCCCAATTATTTGATTGAACTCAGTTTGATGTGTAAAAATTAATCCTTCATCTATATGTAATTATTAATCATGGGGATCACTCTATTGTTTGTAAGAGTTCCTTAAAAATTACGAATTTGAATAAAATTGATTAAATGTGTGAGAAAATGATAAAAAGTGAGAATTGAATTTTAGGAGTTCTAATGATTTCATGATCGCATAAAAAAAATTAGAACCTTGCATGATGTTTGAACAAATTTATAGATGCATTTGTGATCATCAAAATGTCCATCCTATTCATGGTATGTTTTATAATCATATCAAACACTTAAAATCATTTAAAATATATTATTTAATTCCATTAATAATCATTTAATTATTAAATGATTTTGTGGGAGATTTATATTTGAAAAATAAGTCATCATATGATGAATAATTGAATATGATAATTGAAATAATAGATGATCAATAGAGATAGTGCATTATTGATGGGATATAAATTCCATTATCATTAACCACAAAATATTGAGGTTCACTACTATTTTTTTCATTCCTTATAGAATATTACATATGCTAACTATGTTTGTTACCAATATAGTGCATAATTCACTAATATTCTAAATTCTCTAAAAAACCCAAAAACATGACAGGCCTTCAATTTATTCCACTTGATATGTGGACACTCACAATACCATAATAGAATACCATTTTGATTATTTGTAAAAATAATTTTCAGAAATATATCATTCAATTTCACCACATTTAACAACTTATATAAAATATTTTTAAAATACATCAATAAAATCAACCATAGACCCTCAAAAAAACTTTTGGGGTAGCTCTCAAGGATTCATAAACATGATCCCCATTCACACAATCAAAATAGTGTATCCATATAGGACATGTATCATTGAAACAAATATGAATTACTAATTCCATAATTTTAAGTATCGTGATTCCTATAGAAAATCATATAGGATACTCAAGGAATAAATGGTTTTTTCATGGTCCCCATTAAACATGTGTACCACTATACTCTTTTCTACTAGAATTATCATTTTAATGTATGTATTTTTCAAATCACGTTTTTTTATAATAAACCAATTAAAAGTGGGATAAAAAAATTTCAATCCCAAATACCATACTCATATATTCATAATCCATTGAGTATAGAGAGGACATGTTGATGGATATATCACTTTTAAGTGGTCTTTCTGGATGAGCACGTCTATTTCAAAATCACCCAATGTATACTTACATAGGATTAAAATTCATGAATTTTACCTCATTTTAGATTTATATTCATCACATAATAATAATACATGCAGGAGGACTGTAATTGTTTATTTTATTTGGATATATGGGAACATAATCTTCTCACATGGTGAACAATCTTCAACATCTCCCTTAATGATATTCCCCTTTTTTAATCCTACTTACAACCTTTCTTCATAAAAATGGAATAGATAAATAATAATGGGGTGAGATCAAATTCACAATAAGGTTAAACAAGTGATATGTGTATGTATAAAATCATCATAGGTGTATGAGAACATGATCATAAAATTAGAAGATCATACCAGACATATCAAAGATCATAATCAAGATTCATAGCATAAATATTTGTATAACAAGACATGAGTCAAAATAAAATAAAGAGAATGATCCATAATATCATAATATAAGAAAAATAAATGTTATGGTGGATGAATCATAAACATATAAAATTATTTCCCTACTAGTCAAGGATGAATTCTGAGGCTATAATAGTGGAACGGGTTCACTGCCAAAACCAACTTAGTATTCATAGTTTACTCCCAAGGCCATATTGGTGGACAATGTCATTTACTAAATAGGGTTCACTCCCCATTCCAACCATGTCTACTTAAATCATGTTCACCTCACATTCTATAACTTTATTACTGAACCATGTTCATGCCTTAATCCAGGCCTACATTACTGAAATTGGTTCACCTCTTGTTCCATTCATGTATTACAGAATAGAGTTCACCCCTCATTACATCCCTATATTGCTGAATTGAGATCACTCCCAATTCATTACATGTCTATAACAGAAGATATATAAGTCTTCAACCATTTCATTTATTGGGAATAAAGGTCCCACCCATCACATAATGAAATCATAAATACATGTTCCACAATATAAAGAAGCAGTCCACATTACATTACTCATAAAAAGATGGGTTTCACAAACATCATATAATACGACAAGAATTTTATTTTGTATCAAAAAAATTATAACATTATCTATTAAAAATATATTGGATTCATAATAATTTCATCAACGAATAACCCATGAAAGTAATCGTGTTTCATTAGAATTTTATCATTGTATAACACGTGGATGAAAAATGGATTTCATAAATAACAGTTTGTCGTACGACTAAACCATTCAGTGAATGAGTAATAATGATATACATTGATCATAAATCTAGTAAGGAATAAACAATATTGATGGATATCATCCTATATAGATACGATTATTGAATGATCACATGGAACATAAATTTTCTTTGAAAATCTATTTTTAAAACATATAAAATTTTCAAAATCCTTTTATTTGAAACTAGTTTGAAAACACATAAAGGAATCAAGAAAATTTAGTTATAAAATTTCTTCATGAAAGTAAACATTACAATGTAAAAGATTTATTTTAAAACATAAACACTTTTAAAAACATTTTCATTTTAATATAACCTTGAAATCTTATAACAAAATATTGGAAAACCATTTTATGTAATTATTAAAATATCAATTGTTTTACAAAATTTTTTTTCTGAAAACCAATGTTAGTTAATTAATTTCCTACATATTAGGAAAAAAATTTATTTCAATATTAACTATTTATTATTTTAAATGAATCTTGATGGAAATTATGGTGGGTAAATCCATACATGTCAAATATTCTATTTTCATAGTAAAAACATTAGAAAAGTGTTTTTATCATAAAACAACAAGGGGACTCACTAGTTAAAAAGCCATTTGTTTAAAAGTTAAATCATGTGTAACATGTATTTTAAGTTATATAGATGAATATCAGAGCATTTTTAAATCATTTTTAAAAATCATGGTTTTGAAATATCATAGGTTTTCGAACCAAGAGAGAGATAATTTCATATTTTTTTAAAAACATATTGTTAATTATATTATATACCAAAGAGTGGAAAATGGTAAAATGAAATTATGATATAAAAAAACATATTATAACAAAATTCATGATATTTCATTCTATATGGATAACAATATTTCATCCATGCAGGCATAATCATAATCAAACCTGATAAACAATAATATTTTAGAAATATATTATTTCAATTTTTGTAACAAAGAATAAGAGTCTCCATCAATGCATAAAATTAAATGATTCATAAAATATCATAAAAATAATGGAATTTCTGATATAACATGTCACTGGCCATTGTATATACACCATATATTATAATATTGGTGCATAACATGGCATGTGTCTCAAAGAAGAAAAATAGAGAAAAAATTACTATAAAGATTTGGTAACTATTAAACTATAAACCTCCTGAAGTAAATATCGTCAAATGGATATATAAATACACATAAATTTTAGATAAAGAATAATATACTCATTAGATTTATATATTCCACAAACTCTCCAAGGTACCCTATTAACCTGATACATGAGCATCCCCCGAGAATTCCCGAATGGCATTCTCGATCCCAAAGGGTCACCGACTAGCTCCAGACATCATAACAGATGTTGCTAGGAATAATTTTCCCCAACAAGATTCGATGTAAAAAAGACAATATAATATTAAAAAAAAATAAAACTCAACTAAGAGTAATGTAATATAAATCAAATAGAAATTAAATCCCAATGCACTATAATGAAAATATGAAAAAAGAAAAGAAAAATTGACCAACTCCCAAAAAAGACCCACCTCACCAAGTCCATAGAAAAAAATAGGAACCACCTAAAAATGATTCATTACCCCATCTCAGACTTAGAAGGTGGCAATCAACATAAACCAAAAGGATGATGTAGGATTTAACCCTATGATTCCATAACAAGTGACAATAAGTAATTAACAAAAGAAAAATATTTCTATTTAAAAAAATGGAATTTCAAGATCATGCCTCTCAAATCATTCTTCACTTTTCAAAATGAATTATGTACTTTCAAACAATGATTTGAATCTAAATTGATGGAATATTTCTAAAATAATAAATCATTTCAAAAATGGATTAAAAAATAATATAAAAAATTATATAAATCAGAAGACATGTAAAAATATTTTCAATAATGGAATATATTCCTTTGAAATATAAAAAACAGTGAAACATGGTCATATGACTAATATGGTATTGTAATTCTTGGATATAAGGTCACAACATAATGAAATGACAATATGTGTATAAACAATTCCCATTAAAACTGCTCAAAAGGACATAATTAACATCACTTAGGCATTATTGTTTGACAATATAATGTATTAGAACATCGTAAATTGTAATGTGTTATCTTAATAACTCATAAAATTCTTAATGATTTTATTTTCTCTTGTAAAAAATTATTGGAAATTTATATCAAGACTATTTAAAATACAATTAATCTTAATATCCATTTCAAATATTCAAATTTCTATTAAAAAAAAATAATGTTGTTTTAATAAAAAATGAAATTTCATTATTATAAAACAACATGATTTATATAAATTATATTTTAATCCATATTCACAAGTAGGGATTTGAAATCAACTCACTATTCTCCTTCATCGTTCAGTTAGTCAAATTAAATTCATCAATTTATTTTGTAAAAAAATTGATCAATTTTAAAACAAACCCCCAATTCAATGGAATTTGTGTTTCTTACAATATTCCATCCAAAAATTTCCACAATTTATTTGAAAATAATAATTTTCACATTTACCACAACCACACCCAAATTCGATTGAATTGAGGGTTTTCCAATGTCGTGGCACCAAACCATTTATCAAAAAATTCTCAATTTAATGTAGTAAGGTTTTTCCTATAAAAAATTGAAATAAATTTAATGAAAACCATGAAATTTATTTCAATTAAACTAATGGAAAATAAGAAAATAAATTTAATTTTAACATAAATTGGATATCATAATGGAACCTCCTACTTGGGATCACAAGACCTCGAATCGCAATACTGCAAATCTAAAACACTAATAGAGAATGACACCAACAAGTTTCAATGAATCAAACCAAGGATTAGATCCAAAATAGTAGGTATTAGATTCATAATTCAATACATGGATCAATAGAAAAGTAGGTATGTAAAGGCAGATAGTGGGAGATTAAGAATGTGAGAAGGAAACTAACCAAGAGAAGATCAGATGGATTTCCCCAATATTCATATCACTTCTGAGGGGGATCCTAGGAACTAAAAATCTTTTATTTGTGACCTACATAATGGGGAAACAGATCATAGGTTTTAAAGATATTTTTTTGTAAATAAATATGGGTTCATGAAATTTTAATAAAAATTCAGATCTCTTAAAATCTCATCGACACAGTTTCCTAGGGAAGGCCTATGATTAGAAAACCCATACCCAAGAAGTGTACATATTATTAATGGGATTCACATTTTCACAAAAGAGGTTGAATGATTTACCGAACCATGTGCATGCTTTGTGTGACCAACTATCTAGTTTTCCATTTTTCTCTTGTAGGGTCACATTTTGTGATGATCGTATTCCAACCATCTAAAAATCATTCACTATCCCATAAATTTAATAACATTCAAAAATTCACCATGTTTAGTCCCAAATGAAACCCATCAAATGAATTATGAAAACAGTTTGTTAAGGAATACCTAAAATTTTTAACAGATGTTACTACCTCCCCACCATTGAAAATTTTTGCACCTAGAAAGTCTAAAATTAAGCCTCAAACCAAAAAGAAATCACAAATTCTCTCTCATTAATTCTTCCCTATCCCACATCTCATGATAATGGAAACATTGTTTCCATATCAAGTAAACTAATGGTATCATATTCCCATAATATACATTGGATTCAAAATCAACCATATTTCCTGGTCATTCAGTAGTGGATAAATAAGGTTGATCATCAATAACAATCCAGCTCAAAACATGATATGAATCAAATAAATAAATTCGAAGAAGAGATACATAGAATAATTCATGTATTGAAATCATCTGCGGTGTATGTTCTAAATGATATGCAATATTTCCCATGAGATCAGTATCCCTGAAAGGTCTTAAAATACGAGGTGAAGTTTTCCCTTGCCTCCAATGTCGTCGATGACCCAACTAAATTGAAATATTCAAGAACACCTGGCCCCCAAATGAAAATTACAACGATCTATAATGATAATACATATAATAAAATTATCATATCTATTTTATATATGTACTCTAATGAATATAATGAATCATTGTTATCATCTCTTATACCATGTTTGGTCTAACCATGGAACATTCACCAAAATCAAAAAAAATACAATAATGATTTTAAATTCTAACCATAAAAGGCCTTGAAATGAGGCATTAAGATCATAGAATGGTAACTATTGTTATTAGAAAACTCAATCATCCAAATGTGACCTTCCCAAGCTCCACCAAAGTCAATAAAAAAAATTGAGGATAATATCCATAAGAATGTATATAACACTTTATAACTGTCCATTTGGATAAGGATGGTATACCTTACTCAAATAGATTTATAATACTAGTTCCTCCACAAGGCCTCCCTAAATGAGAGATGTGAACCTTGGATCCCTATATAAATCTATATTAGAAGGAACTCCAAGAGAATGAACTATATCATTCTCATAGAGATTTCATAACTCCTCAATGTTTCTGGTATCATGAATGGGTAAAAAAGTGAGCTAATTTTGTCAGCCTGTTGATAACAACTCATATCATATTATTCTTTCTCTGGGTTCATGGAAACCCAAAAAAAATTACCTAGAGATCTGATCCCACTTCCAAGTAGTTAGTGGATGTGGCTTAAGAAATCATGATGGTTTCTGGTGCATGACCTAAACTTATAAAAAATCGTAACAATGAGAGAAATATTCATTAATTCCCCATTTCATAACTAGAAACCTGAATTATCACCCTGTTTCAAAGAACATCTTCACGGATCATGGGTGCAAAATCCTATAGGAAATATTTAAATCCCCTATCACAACTTTTCCTTACCAATAATAGTTCCTCTAAAAGGTCTTGGATGTACAGAATATCCTCGGTGGGGAATGTACAATGAGTCATGACTTCCCCACCATTAAGAGTTCTCTAATGCGACAGAAATAATCATTAAGTTGATTCTCCAGAAGAATCAATTCTAGAATTTAATTAGAAAACTAAACATTGTCCAAGTAAACATCATCCTATGATTCCCAATCTCACATATGAAACTACGAATAGAGGGTGATAATGTTTAACTCTTTTGATGATTATTTCACTTCCTGAATAGAAATATGCAATCAAATTATCATTACCTGAGGAAGACATGATGTTGAAATAAAAGGACTATAGGTATTCCCCCGAATTCCTCTGGAAGAGATTTAAATATTTTTAGAGAATATATAACAAAATTTATCGTGGTTATAATAGATGGTAACTGTTTCCTTGTATGTTTATTTTCCACCAAGCCTTAAGCGCAATTATCGTATCAACATGTTCATGGTCATGGGTTTGATAATTCTTATCATGTGTCCTAAAATCATGAGTGGCATAGGAAATTACATGATAACATTTCGTATGAATGTGGCCCAAACATGAACCCGATGCAACAATGATGCCAAAATATCCATTATCAACCCTTGGAATATTCAATACACATGTGGTATTCAAAAGACATTTAAATACAAAAAAGGATTCTATCGTTTCTCATCCCAAGGAAACATTACTCCTTTTCAAGTTAGAGTAGTCATCAGATAAGACATCTTCAAAAAGTCCATTACCAACATATGGTAATATATGACTAAGACCAAGAATCTCTGATTCTTGATGAAATTTTGTGGTTTCTCACAAGTCATAACAACCGTCGCCTTCATTAAATCATTTGATATTCCCTGTTCTGACACCATTTTACCTTATAAAATAATATCCCCAATCCATAAATCAAATTTCTAATACATATAATTAAGCTTGTTATTTCTAATCACACTCATAACTATTCTCATATGATGAACACGATCCATCTCGTACATACAGTTAATGATGTCGTCTAAAAATACAAACATGGTGGTATCGTGGTACATTTTAAAAATACTATTCCTCATGGCCCTAGATACAACATGATCATTTTTTCAAAAAAATGGCATCACATTTTGCACATAATTATTGTACCTACATCCAAATGTGGGTTTCTAATTGTTTTCTTCCTTTATCCTCAACTAATGGTAACAGGATCGAAGGTCTATATTCGAGAACCACATCACTACTTTTAATTAGTCAAATTGATAATCAATTATTGGTAACATATATTTTTTATTTATCAGAAAACTATTTAGATTTTAGTATTCAATCCATGATCGATGTGTAGAACCATATATATTAAGAAAGATAAATGGGGAAACCAAAGGTGAAAAACTCGGTTGTATGAGTCCTTTCTGAAGAATGTCATCCAACTGAGGATTTATGTTCATTAATTTCAGTTCTTCCATATGGTAATACAGATAGATACTAGTTGAGTACCTAGAATTAACTCAGTTGATAACTCAACCTCCCTTACCAGTGGAAAACAAGAGAAGTCCAACGGAAACAAATCCAGAAGTTTGACGAAAACACGAGGGATAACACCATTAATAAAGTCCCACTATAAATAAATAATAAAACACTAAAATATCATTCCATAACTCTAGATTAGAAGGTATGACTCTACATAATCTTTGGTCACATTATTCATATAATTAAAATCACCCACCATTAGGAGTAGAGAAGAAGGCCCATTGAAGAAAACAATCATTCTAGGGAATATTATAAATGATTAAATCCATCTAGAAAATGACATCTAGAGATTTCATGTTAGAAATCAGAAAATTCCAATAAAGATCAAAATTTGATAGAGATAAAACACATGTTTTACTATAGATACCCATATCTATTTGTACCAAGGGTTATAGTAATATCAATTTCACAAGATAAAATATCCATCAAAGGATTAATTATATTAACAATAATAGTTGAAATATGAAATTGAAATGAAATTATATCAAATTGAGCAGAAACTAATGAAGAGGATATATTAGTGGTACCTCTTATAGTCACATGACATGTATCTGAATCCACAAAAGAATCATATTATATATGAATAATCCTCATTCCATATTCTTGTGGATAGTAAACTTTTGTATATGAATAATCTGATTTAATTATAGTTTTGGAAGGTTCATATTACCCCATGGCACTACATTGTGTGAAATAAACCCAACACAACTTTTATAAGTGATAAAAGTGTCCTCTGAAGACATAGTTCTTGGGTTCCTTACTAAGAGACCTCTTTGAATGAACCAACATGAAAAATTGTTAAAAAACTAAATGACCCTTTTCCAGTACTCTAGAAGGTCTGAAAGAACCCGTACTTCAAGAACCACCATGAGAATCATCACATTTTTTCTTTCCCTAAGATAAATGATTTCAACCACTGGAATTGAAAGACACTCCTGATAAGACAATAATTCTTGCATGGTCTAACTCGATCATCAGTTCTCTATCAATTACATCGGCATAAGAAGGAATTTTCATCTAGAAAAAAATGATAATAAATAATATGTATAATTACAAAATCTATCCTTCGATCAATAATATTACCATTTGTTACTATATTATGATTTACATGTTTGTGCTCAATTTTTTTTTACATATTCTACCATGGTCCTTCCAGCATTCTCATGTATGAGAATCTAATTGTATGTGGCCAAAAGCATTAACTACATATTGAACTGGTTAGTAAAAAAAACCATGTTGTCTTTATAGTCATAGAACCCATTTTTCTAAACTATTACCATCATGTACCACCATCTCCTTCTTTTTCCATCCAACAAGAATTTAGCATACATCACATTTATTTTTTTGGGTGTGTCCAATAACCCAAAAAATTCCCCACTCTTATCAACCATTCATCAACCTCTTGAGGATCATTTAATCCATTGAATAAATTTGTATTTTTGAGAATGTAATATTGAGAAAAATAATTATGAACATTTATACAAGGTTCTACATGTGGGGACTAAATATGAGCTGTAGGATTTTCATCTCATAGATCATGGAATATATAAAAATCAACTCAACATGATTCGGTGACACGAGATGATTCTCTTTCCAAGGTTTAAAAAAATCATCCTCCATGATCTGATATGCATTTCAACTCAGAGCAATGGTGATACACAACATTAAAAGACAAAAAATAAGGCCTCATTTTAACACTAAAATAGATAAATAGGGAAATAAATTCCAACATATAGACACACATGATTTTCATTTAAATATATCAGAATTAAAAGAAGGGAAAAGACTAAAACCCCACAATAAATATTTCCCTAACCACCCATTGATATATATGGATTATTTTCGTGAGAAATGGAATGGAACTTAATCACATATACCTCTTTTGTCTCAATAATATTTCAAAATTGCATACTGACATCAACACAATGTGCTCAACTAGAAGATCTATTATCTCATTATTACGAACCAGCATGGGCATCTTGTTAACCCAAAAACCAATCCAACTCAAACATAGCCTGAAGGGATTTCCGGATCCCAATAGGTCGACAACTAACACATTACATCATACAAAACGTGAGTGGGAATTTTTTTTCGAAAATCTGTGGACAAGAAAGAGAGAAGATACTATGCATAAAAATAAAACTTTACAATGATTAATGAGTAGAATACATAAAATCATAAACACTGAAAATACGGCAAAGTATATTCCAAAATAGGGAAAACAACCCATGTCCATACAAAGTATAAACTCCGCAAGTCCACAGATCAACACAAATAGCCACCTCCAAATGGTGATTTAACCTTTTTTGACCAAATATGGTTATAATCTACAATAACCTAAAGAAAAAAGTTGTGTGCTATCCAGACCCCAATATGATTTCACCCAAATATTACAAAAAAAGATTTGAATATTAAATTATTGTATGAAAATTATTTCAATATAAAACACACATGATTGGTATTTCAATAGAATATATAGAAAATCATTCTTCACATTTCAAAATGATGGAAATACATTAAAACAATGGTTTACATTTCAATTTATGAAATATTTATAAGACAGTGTTACTTTTCACAAATGTCTTAAATAATCATTTTAATATAATATTGTTTATATAAATTAAATAGTATTTAAAAAATTCTACAACAATGGAATTTATTCATTTGAAATGAAAAAAATCTACCAAAAGAGTATTATTCAATATAAGGAATGATAGTTCAATTCTATAGGGGCCCAACTATATGAAATGCAAAATGTTTATGCACATGCACTAGGGACATGGGTCAAAAAAACTTCATCACCATTTTCTAAGTGATGTTATGTGCTGATATAATGTTTCTGGAAATAGTAAATTTTAATGTGGTTTTTAATTATCTAAATAATCCCCTATTTATTTTATGTTATCTAGTATAAATCAAAATTGGGGAATAAATTACAAAACTATTTAAAAAATAATCTTATTATCCATTTCATATATTCCATTTTCCATTTAAAATAAAATTTTTTTTAATAAAAAATATTCATTTTTACTAAGATATAACCCTAATGAATCTATCAAACCCATTGTATGCAATTATCCAAAATAAGAATTTAAAATCAATTAATAATTTTTTTCACAAAAAAATTAAAATAATTAAATCCAATAAATTATCTTTCAATCCAATTCCATCAGTTTCATAATCATACCACAATTAAATGGAATTTTTTTCCATATTTTCCATAAAAACATTTCAATAATTAAAATAAACTATTTAATTTTTACAATTTCCATAACCACACCACAATTCAATGGAATTGAGGGATTTTAATTTAATGGTAAATACCATTTTTTTCCTTAAAAACACCAATTCAATAGATTTTGTTTTTCAAAAAAATAAATTGAATGAAATTTTATCAAAACCAATAAATTGAATTCAATTCAACCAGTTAAAATTAATAAAAATTAATTTAGGAATAAAATAAATTGGTCATTGAAACAATACAGCCTACCTTAACTACAGAGATATAAAATTAGAATTCCAAAATTGGAAAAATTCAATAGAGAATTAAGAAAAAATAGATATGAATACAACCTTGGTTTAGATATTAAATAGTGTACATTATATCCATAAATAAATATTGGGATCCATTGAAAACAAGGGTATATAAGAGACGAAATGGTAAATTTAGAATACAATAAGGTAACTGACTGAGAGATGATCCGAGGGCATTCCTGAAGCATGAGATCTTTTCTATGAGGGATATAAGGGGCCAAAAAATTTATGTGACGTATATGGATTGGAAAACAAATACTAGTTCATACAGGTCCATAATGGGTCTCAAATAAGGGTTCAATAAATTGTAATGAACAACTAGATCACATAAAATCATGTATGCAAAATTTCCTGTGAAAAGGCACCTGCTCTACACAGACCATGCATAAGCAGCACCTCATTTAGAAATAGAAGGCATAGTTTTTCAAAAAATGGATAAATTTTTACCAAAACATGAAAAATCCATGCAATACACACTATCCATCATTCCAATTTTCACTAGTAGGGTGCAGGCATTGGAATGATTGTGTGCCAACCATGGGCCAATAGTACACCAGCCATGAAATTCCATAACATTCAATATTTCACCAGATTCAACCACTAATGGAACCCAAAAAAAATAATGTTCAATAATTAAGGTTTATTAATAACAAAAAATAGTAAAATTATGTTACAATATACACCTCACAAAATAAAATATTGGTGAATAAAGAATAAATATAAAAAAAATTAAATGTGAGATGAGAAAACCATTTCATTACATCTTGACTTTCTTCACATATTTAGAACATCCAATATATTAAATATATATTCATTATAAATATAGGAACTAATTATATTTCTATATACCAGACCATATATTATTATATTTTAAAATTATATTACCCATTTATCGACCATCCCATAACAATTTATGGTTTGAGGTAAAAATCATTTCATTCATCATAAATGTTATGACGTGTTATTATTTTTTCTCTTAGATAGATTATGATTTAAATATTTAAATATATAAAAATATATTTATATATCATATATACACAGTATAAAAATATTTATATAAATTTATATATGATATAAATAAGAAATATAAAACACTATTCTGGGAGATGGTGGGTCCTATGTACATGTAATCACTTTTTATGGTTTCCTATCGTATTAAAATAAATAATTAAATTGAAATTTATTTGTATAAATATTTTCATTAAAGTAGAATTATAAATTAATATATATAATATAATTTTTCTAAACTCATCCTAAATACATTCCATGAAAATTTTGATTGAACCACCAGACTTTGAGGAAACAGTAGCTCACGCGTCCAAAAATGATGTTATCATATCCTCATAAAATGAAATGAATGAAGGTATGTGTTATTTAATAAATCAATAATAATAAATAAAACATAGATAATATATATCTCATATATAAACCTAAATCACATCATTATTTCATATCAAGAAATGTGGAAATGGGTGAAGGAGGGACATTGGTTCGTGAGGGGGTAGTCTTCAGTAAACGCGAATGTTGATTATGTGTCCTATATGATGGAAGTGTGTGTGATCATAGATTGAAACCATAACCTTATCATATTTAAATATATTTAGAATTATTATGTTATTATATTAACATATAAAAATAACCGTATAGAGTTTGAAGAATGAAAATTTAAAAAAAAATCTTGTGGAAGGATGTGACTTCTTCTTTTGGTGGTTCCTTTTGGTTTTCACAAGTGGATTAAAATTGTTTTATTTATAACTAATGTGGGGGATCTAGGATGTTACTTGGGAGGTTTGGAGTTATTTAGTGATATTTTTTATGTGAAAAAGTGTCTTGATATGTGTGACCATCTGAGGGTGGTGAGTTTCCCATTATTATAGATGGGTTAAATTCTTGTTAATATAAAAAGGTAAACAGTATTGAGATGTCTTCTATAAATCATGGGCCTCAAATAATTGCCTATTTTCTATAAAATGGTCGATATGGTCAAAATATGACCCCAAAATGGCTTTTGGATATGTGTGTGGGGGTATTTGGTCCCATAAGAAATTGTTAAACCAATAAGTCAACTTGTTTTTACCTTAATCACTATATTTAATTTTAATTATTTTCAATAAAAAGATTTGGGAAAAACTATTTTTAACTTACATTATATTATATATTATTTTAATTCTAATTATGTAATATATTTTTCCAATTTATAAACATATAATTGTTATAAGATAATTTAAAATTAACTATGTATTAGTGTCATGAATGTGGGGTTTAATGAAAAATAATCTAAAAGTTTAAAATATTTTTTTATCAAATTTCAACGTTAAATTAGTTCTAATGACATTAATTGGATTTATTTATGGATTATTTATCTAATTATAATTTAAATCCTAATTCACATATAATTTATGTTTATAAATAAATTATATATAAAATCAATTGTGAATTGAAAATATGAATTTTTTACTACTAAAAAATGAGATTTCATAGATAAATAACAGGTATTATACCTATATAAATTATGATACATCCCCTTCAAAAATATTGTTTATTTTTCTGAATAAAATTTACAAGTGTTTATAAAATAGTATTTAAAATGGTCTCTACATTAAATGGAGGTAAAAAAATTTTTCTGAAAAATACATCATTTTATTCATAAAATTTGATTTATTGTTATCATAGGCATATAAAATATTTTTTATTTGATTAAAATAATATATATATTTTTTTAAAAAATATTCATCAATTTTTTTTAAAATTTTACTATACAAAACACATTTTTACATAGAAAAATAGTTTCCCATAAAATTATATATTTATTTTCAACTAGTTGTTACATTCATTTATTACTAGTTGAAGGAAAAAGGATTCATATGTAAATAATATTTCAAAAAAAATATTTAATATTATTCATAAAATTGATTCCAATATCTAGGTAGTAACTATAATAATATTTTAAAAAAAATATCAACAGTATATTTTAGTACATTGAAACATGACCATACATATAACTCGATAAGTTGATGAAACATAGCATTGTGTTTAGCATATGACAAACATTGTGTTGTGTGCAGTGAATGATAATTTATCTATTATTTTTAGTGAAAATAGAAGTTTCTATTTTGTGAAATGTAATCTAAAATCCTATATATCCTATAACCCAAGATATTTTTTTATTTTTCCTGAAATGAAAAATTTTAAATACAAAAAATTATTTGGAAAAAAATTTCAAAAATTCTTGGTTTGTTACATTATAATGCTCTAAAAGAGTTTATCCCTCATGAATCATCTGGGTTATCAATGATTTAATACTCAATTATTCCATTCATAAAAACCCCCATAAACATAATGAATACTGAAAAAATATTATAAAAAAAATATCGGTTCATAACGGTTACCCAAAGTAACACCTAACTCTGTTTCCACTTATGAGAACATAGGTGAAAAGTTGGAACATGGATATGGAAGAGAAATATAACTATCATGTACTAATGAATTGTGATTGATTATATGCATAAGATAAAATTATCAATAACAAATCCTTAACTCAATGAGGCTTTAGAAAGGTCATTGATATAATCAAAAATGATGACAATGGGGGAACATTTTATATCAATAAAAATTTTCCTAAAGATGAAAAATTTCCTAGAAAATATATACATATTGGTTTCAATATAACCTCACCATTTGTTCCTTGATTTATTTATTTATTCTATTATTCCTAGAAATAAAGGTTAATTTTTTATTCCAAACGATCTAGTATATCATGAGATATACTATTATAATGAAATGTCATTCCACCTGATTTACCAAAACAAAAACATTATCACATGATTTTATATGCTTAAATGCTTTTATGAAATGTTAACCATATATCTCTAAAACTTATCTGATGTCTAAAATAAAAAATCGATGTTTAACCTTGCAACCCCTCCATAGACTGGATATCCAACACATTCGAAATAAGGTCACTAAATTTCACAAAACTAGCTTCACATTTATCACCAATATATAATATGTTATCTCTTGTTTTTTACATAAAAAAATCGGAATACCTTCATCATGAATTCTCTTGAAACATAATAATTATTCTAAATTCTTATTAAAAACTTTTCTGTTTCCTTATTTCAATTTTTTGTTGAATATATTCCATAAATTGAAAAAAAAAACATTTAGTCTATCCCTGATAGTAGAAATTACTTTGTCAACAAAAAACTACCAGTTCTGAGGTAAAAAAATACTATCCAATTTACTTTATCCATATCTGCATCTATTATAATTTCCTCATCCTAAAGATCATGGTAAGGGTGACATTCCCAAAATGAAAACATTCATTTAAAACATTTTTCTTAATTATCATTATCACTTAAAAATATTATTTAAATTCATTGAATAAAATCATCTACATAAAGTTGTTATATAATTAATTATTCATCTAACATAATCCTAGAATTAAAATATATTAATTTTTAAATTATTATAAATATTTTTATATGAAATTATGTATTATTCATTATCTTATTCCATAATATTTCTTTCATAAACTATGAAATAAAAATCATGTCTTAATTTTATTCCAACTTAATTTAATAATGATTATTTTGTATAATTTCAATAATGATATTATGACATCACATCCCATTAACATGTCACTTTTAACCTATTTACCTCTATTAGTTTTTCCAATACTTGTACCGCCTTATTGATTCTATTTATGAAATTTCCACTCAGGAAATCAATTTTCATAATGCCCATTATTTCTACATATTAAAAACTCAATTCAAAGAAAGGTCCTTATAGTTCCCTTAATTGAATAAAACAAAAAATCATTTTCTGAGAAACAATTATTTGATATAATATAATATAATCATCAAAAATAATAAATATGATTCCTAAATCATGAAACATACTTTTAAATCTATGAAACTTTAGCCTTATCCATATTAAAATACCTAGAATTGTCTGTATAAATATATCCATGGATCCCATGAATGATTTATTATCATAGATACCAATGTATGAATAAACCTACTTTGGATACCTCCTATAGTGAACTAGGCTGATCATACGTGGATATTACATCATTTTAGATGAATATTCTACAAATTATAAAAATAAATGTTTGGGGACAGAAATAGTTTAGTGTCTTTGAGAACATGGAAACATTATCTTCTAACATGGTGAATGATCATAAAAATATTCCAAAAAGATATTCCCCTTTAGTACTACAACTTAAATGCATTCGTCTTATCCTGTGGAAAGGAAACATAAGAATTGAGTGAGCTCAGATAATCAGTAACTGTAAAAATGGGAAAATTACAAGAATGAAATGATCATAAGGAAATGATAAAATTATATTATCATTTTGAAATCACACCATCCATATCAAATAAAATATAAAAGATTCAATTAATAAATGTTGACAATTCATAAGAAATAATTTGTAAGGAAATCAAGAAAAAAATACATGACATCATAACATAAGTATAAGACATGGGATTTTGGAAAATATATAATCATTTAAAAATATTTCCATAATATTCGAGGATATATTATAAGGGTATCATAGTGAAACATGTTTACTCTATAACCCATCTTAGAATTTAATGTTCACCAAAAAGACAACATTTTGAAAAAAAATTAATGAACTAGGTTCACTCCATGTTCTAGCCATGTATTACTGAATTGGGTTCAAATTCCACTACCACCATGTATTACTAAACAGAGTTAACTCTTTATTACAGCCTGGTATTACTAAACCTGTTTCACCTCCTATTCCATCCATATTTATTGAACAATGTTCACCCCATGTTCATCCTCATATTACTGAACAAAATTCACTCCTCATTCAATACATGACTATATCTCCACATATAAAAATCATTACCCAATGCATGGAAGGGTGAAATAGGTCCCACCCATCACGTAATGAATTCATACAATTGTGTTCCAAAATAGAATACTACATTCATCAAATCACGACCCATAAAAACTAGATGGGATTCAAAAACATAATATCATAACCAATAAAATGAAATATTTATCATAAAAATTTAATCATATATTAACTTCTATTAAAGAGTTGGTTTTTATAATAATTACATCATATAATAACCCATTAATGGAACTCGGTTTCATACAAATTTTGTTATAGTATAACCTATTGATGACCACAAAAAGATTCATAAAAACCTATCATTTTAATAATAACATATTAAAATATTTAATAAGAATGGTGACCTTGGATCATGACCATTGTAATTCATAAAATGTATTTAAAAAATATCTTCTTAGGTGGAAAAGGATTTTGAATTTTCAAATTAAAGATAAATTTTCGTTGAAAATAAATTTATAAATAATATTTAATTTGAATCAAATTTTAAATCGTATTATAGAATAATGAATAATTCATTTGATATATATTTTTAAGAAAATTACTTTTGCACACTGAAAACCAATTTTCAAAATCTAAATATTTTTTTTAAATTAAATTGAAAATAACTTTGAAAATATATAATTGATGAGTTGAAAATAATTCTACACACTTTTTAATATTTAAAATATTTTTTAAAACCATTTTATTTGAATTAGACATTACGATAAAAAAATAATTAAAATAATGATTTTTTATTCTTTAAAATTTAACCTCATACAATTTTAAAGGATTCATCATGGAAATAATGGTGGGTTAATCCGTATATGAAAAATATCTATATTCAACCATAAAATGCTTAAAAATTTCCATTAATCATTGAACAAAAAAAGATTCATTCAAATAAAACCCTTCTTGGGCAATAAATATGAATAATATAATTTAAATATCATTAGAAAATATTTTTAAATCTTTTAAACTAGATCATGAAAACATCTTATTTAAAGAAAATAGATTTTTTATTAATGAGAGGTATAATGTAGACCTTTCTTAAAATATCATTCTTAATTATGTTATATACCAAAGAGTAGGAAAATGGAACCATTACATTAAAAATCATGAAAAACTACATTATAATAAAATTCATGTTATTTCATGAGGAATGTATCATAAAATTTAATTAATGGATGCATATCATAAATAGTCATGACAAATGATGATATTGTAGTAATAACGAGTTACCTCTTTTGTAACATTGAATTATAGACCCCATGAATAAATAATAGTAAATTTGACTTAAAATATCACAAAAATAAGTATATTAATGATATAACATGTCAAATACTAGTGTATACCCATCAGAGGAAAATATAGGTGCATAATATGGAATGTGTCTCAGAGAAGGAAAATTGAGAAAAAATTAGTTTACCTATTAAGTTACCATTGAACCATAAAACCCATTAAAATATAGTACATAAAATGAAAATCCCTATAAACATAAATTTAATGATAATAATGATACAATATATTCATGGGTATTGTATAATCCAGAAAAATGAAATGATTTGTGAATATGTCCAAAATCTCACAAAAATAAAAGTGCGACGAGAAATCTATTTCCTTAAGTCGTGAAATTCCTCCAACACATTCAATCATCCTATATAATAAATATATGTATATTAAAGATATATCAAGAAAAAAATATTATATATCATACCATCTATGATTATCATGTGACATTATATTAATCTTTTATGAACATTTCTAGGTTATATTAGTGGTTCAGTGAATAACATCTTTATTATCATTCATGTTTTGACTAGTTATTCTGTATTATCTTACTTTGTTATTCATTTAAAAAATATAATAATGTAAAAAAATGACTAAATATCATATATATTACGCATATTAATATCTATAAAATTCAATAAAATATAAATTCAAAATTGAATACACTGTTCTAAAAGACTGTATGTCGTATGTACACATGAATATTGTTTTCCTTATATTGTTGTTTTGATTGAAAGAAATTAAATGACATATATATATATATATTATAATACCAGTATAATTATTATTTCATATGTGTGTGTGTGTTCACAAAAACCATAATAAATATATTACATGTGTAGTGTGAACGAATAACATCCCCTTGAGTATGTGATAATCCTCACGTACAAAAAGAATTTATTGTATTTCCAAAAAATGATAAGAATTATGTTTTTTGTTATATAATTATTAAATAATAATTAATTGATAATATATATATATATATCATATATATAACATAAAAATTGAATTTAAATCACTCTTTCAAACCTTGAAATGTGGCAATGGATGAATGAGCGACATTCGTTTTCTTGATGTTAGTCTGTCATACACACGAACGGCGATTGCATTACCCATTTGATGGAAGTTGTTGTAAGTGTTCATAAAAAACATCACATAAAAAATATAATTACATTTTGGATACTTATGTTATTATATAATTATATAATAAAAATAATTGAGGCATATTGAAAGGAAAAGAACTGATTGTGGAAGGGTGTTACCTCTTCTTTTAAAAATTCATTTTTATTTTCACAGGAATGACATGCTTTTATTTTTGTTAAAATTGTGGGTTTTATAATGAGATGAGGAATGTTAGGATGTTATTTGGGTATGTTTTTAATGAGAAAACGGGTCTTGAGGAGAGTGAGTATGTGAGGGGGTCATTACCCTTTTATAGTTGAAAAGCAATGACATTTATTTAAATATAAAAAGGTAAAAAATATTTAGTGGCCTCCCTTATATCATGTTCCACCAATAAATGTCTGAATTATAGACAATGGAGTATTTTGTCTATATATTGCTATAAAATTAATTTTAAACATGTTTCAATGGTATTTGGACCCGTGAAGTTTTGTTTAGCCTCTACATAAACTGAATTTTACATTAATCACTGGAATTAATATAATTAAGCTCACTGGTGTTATTTCTCAAAAAATAAGACGAAAATAATACATATTATAAGTTATTATTATTTCAAATATGGAATCCATTTTTCCAAATTACAAAAAATAATTAATGTAAACAAATTATTTTAAAATTAATCATATATACGTAAAATAAATGAGGGTTTTTAAAGGTAAATGACCAAAATATCGAAACATTTTTATATTTAATTTCAATTTGAAATTGATTGAAATTTAATAAATGTATTAATTTATCTATTATTGATCTAATTTTATATAAAAACAAAAATAATATAGTACTTATGTGTTTAAATTCCTAATACCAAAAACAAATTTTGAATTAAAATTTAATATTTTTAACTAACTATCAAATAAGGAAACATCTCAGAATAATACTAATAAATTACCCAAAGAAAATTTTAATACATTAGATTAAAATATTATGTTATTTTTTAAACAAAAATATGATGAAATTTTAAAAAATTATATTTAAAATTGGTTCACCCATAAAAGTTGGTAAAATTAAAATTTTTAAAAACGAATCGTTTTAGTCATAAAATTCGATTTTTTATTATATTATACCTTAAAAATATTTTTAATATGTGTAAAAAATATAATATATTTTATTAGAAATGTTCATCAAAATTACTATTTTTATTTATGATGATAATACTTGTATGTACATAGATAAATTATTTTCCTAGAAAATGAATTTCATTATTTTTAATGGGTTCTTACATTCATTTCTACCTAATTCATAACCAAATGATTCATGTGTACATAATATTTTATTAATATAGTTAATATTATTGATAACATATATTCCATAATCTAAATGGTAGCTATAATATTATTTTAATACATATATTTATTGTATATTCTGGTTTGGTTAAAATAATCATTGAGTCTAACCCATGAAATCGAAGCTACATAGCATTTATTTGCAACACAAGACAAAAACAGTGCTGAGTGCACCAAAATTTAATCTATATGTTTCTTGTATTTTATCCTTAACATGGTACAATGTGAAATTATTTCCCAAAATTATGATTTCATATATCACAGGCAACATTTAGTGATGCGTGCAAATTAGAATATGAAAAGGATTAAATTAGTTTGAAAAATAATATATCAAAAAATATCAACGTGTTAATAAAATAGTGATGAATATTTTATGTATTGTTTATTTATATTTGTTCACATATTATTCAACCCAAATCAAGTTACTATATGAAATATACATTATATAAGATGAAATATCCTTTCTTGGTTGGTATCTAACTAAAAACATGATCACTAATATACATAATCTCTGCATTATTAGTCAAGACAAAATATGTTCTAAATTAATGGAATTAAAGTATGAAGGAACACATGATAGGTATCTCTATTAACATAGGTACATGTAATTAAAATTATGAAAAAGTATACCCTATTATACGATATTCATATTGTTTGAAACTCTATGTACAATATACCAAGGGTCATCAAATACAGAAAACCAATTTTGGGCCTCATAAACATATTATGTATCCTGATACAAAATCTTACTCACACATACAATAACATTTAAATACAAAATTTAACTCTCCATGATGAAATGAATTGGCATGAAAGAAATTCATACATTGAGATGTTCATTATTATTTCACATCAAAAAATATAGACAACCACATGAAAGAATAATATTAGAGAGTTTTCCTTTTTTATAAAATGATAAATATTAAATTAATAATATCTATTAATAAAAATTAATTTAACCTTACAAAACAACCTTTCTAATAATCTCATATATATTTGAATTTCAGTCATTCATTATGTTTTCTACACTTTTCTGGTTTTATTATAGTCATAACATATTTATGGAATTATTTCCACATATCTATGTAACTAACTTATTGAACACACCTACTAAGATCTATATGGAAATCTAGTTTCAATAATGGAGAGGTATATGAGTAATATTTTTATTTATAACCTCATGAACAAGTATTTTAGTAAATATTTATCACAAACTATAATTTTATGATGTTAATACCTTCTATTTTCTTCTTAGTGTAGTTTCTAAGATCATCAACATCATAATTATTGGAACCATTCTATTAATACTTTTCCATATAGATAATTTCTATAAATAAGGTTTCAATTTTCATTATATCTTTCCCAAAACATCCCCAAACATTTATGATAAAAATTTATAATCTTTTATTTACGATTACAATTATTAATATTTAAATTTGATTTTATCATTACACCCTAAAACCATTTTGGATATTGAGATATATTAAATTCCATATTTAATGGCATAATATCTTTTTTGTTATTATTGAATATATCTATATTCAAAAAATACTCTAACTAGCCACTTGAAAATATATTTCTTTACTAATATCATGATATAATATATAAAATATTTTCTATCAAACAATAACAATTATTTGTTTTACTAATAATATTTTACTTGTAAACAATTTTATCTTTATCACATATTGTAATTTTTTAGAGTATTATTATAAAAAAATGATAGTAATAATTAAAATACCACATACATGGGTGGTGGAAATCATTCCCTCCATTTTATTTAAAAAAACTTTATATAAATCAATTTATCATAGAAAAACTAATATTATTCTTATTTTAATTTTAAACATTGTTAAATAATTTAATAAATCTTATATAGTTTGAATTAAATCCATAATTTGGTAATATTCAAAAAATATATTTTTAAAAATTATCACCCCTTATCATATATGATATTGTGTTGAAAATACACAATCTTTATTTAGAATCATATGAGATTGAATCATTATTTCCATTTAATCCATTATTCATGTTCCCTTTTCCATATCATTTGAAAACATACTACATGCCTTATCAACCCTTATATTAACTATGAATTATAGTTTACTCAACAAAAATTAAAATTTTTAATCTGGTATAATATAGTATTCAAAACAAGGATATTATTTTTATAACAAAAATAAATAAAAAGACTCTACATGAAATTTCTCAAACTTGTCCAGGTATCTTAGATAATTCCATCATATGGAAACCATTCATTGTTTTCCTATCATTACCTTTTCTCTTCAATAAAGTAAGATGAATAATAAAAAAATTTAGTCTTCATTTTTAGGAATAATTATTTACTCTGTTTTAAAATTTCATAATAGTATATAAATACCATTTTATACTCATCAATCATCAATATTTTGAGAATAAATTGTAAAAATATCATAAACTCATTCACATTTTCATAATAATTACAACAATGATATAATTATATTCATTGATAGAAAAAGAATCTATAGATATCTGTGGTTCCATTAATAAATTAAAATACTACATAATATTTAGTACATGTGTATAGAAAAATATCATTGATTATTTTACATTTGATTATTATCATATAAAACATAATTTAATTCACTTTTTGCATATTAGAATCATCTTAATTAACTTGTTTTATAACATCAACACTGGGTTACTCGTGAAGGAGTTTTCATTTGCATGTAAACTTTATTCTTCTTAAATAATAAAATTTTATATGTTTTATACCATTTTAAATTGTTCCATATAATTAAATATTTTTTAAAAAATTTAATACCAATCCATTTTTTACAATGATGATTCTATTGTATCTACATCATAAATTTCTAGTAGGGTAATATCGTTATTTACATTTATTAAATAAGGAATTTATTTAAATTTTATCCCACAAAATTTATGATACCTTTTAAATAAATTATATACATTAATATAACATTATTAAAAATTCAAATAGAAATATTTCCAGTTTAGTATTCCTCACAATACATATCTATATAGTTAGGGAATCATCCCAATAGTAATATACATGAATCCATGACAAATGAGTGGAAAAATATTCCATAATCCATTACATGGATAAACTCAAAACTATTCCAATCGTAACATCACTTTTAGTATTTCCCAACTATGATTATCCTAATGAAAATGTAATGAATTGTAGAACTAAACCATTAGGATCACCAAATCACTTTATTATCTTATATATTATAATTCACGAGAAACCTACCTAGGTAGATCCTCCCTGGTTGAATGAACAATTTCATATCTATTGTTCTTTTGAGAAGTAATCTATCCCTATTTTTATTCATATGGGTTTAGTCTCACTATATCATGTTATTCACTTTATGTATGTATTGATTTAAGGATTTATTTTAGAATCGTAATCATTTTAAAAATCAATATATTCATGTAATATTAATGTGAAACAATTTACATGGATCATTACATGTGTTACCAAAAAACATTTAAACAAATATATATTTAAAAATATCCAAGAACATCCATATTTTATAGAAAATGAAAAAAAATTCGTGTAAATAATTTTAATCTTAATAAATCAAAATCCACACTTTAATAATGAATTTGGGATAGTTATTGAACCCCAATATCTCTAGACTTATCATATGACTCTTAAATAGTGTGCAATCATACGTATCTCCCTCCATAATGGTATTATTTAATTATGAATTATTTAAATTCCATTCATATATAAAATCCATTACCTATAAAACTACATTAAATTTTAATACAACTTCATAAACTAGTGTTTGTAAAATTATGGGTAGAAGAATAAAAAGAATTATCATACTTATCATTTAAATCATTATATGAATGCCTAGACATTTATAAAATCTATTTGAAAATTTAAAAAATTCATAAAAACATATATATTATAAAAATTTATCAATAAATTAAGGAGGTAAAGAAATAAATAAATAAAAAAACTCATATATTTTAATAAAAGATAATCTTTTGAGGAACAATTCCTATGTACACATTTATATATACATTATAAATTAAGAACATATATATATTAAGAATTAAATGTTATCAAATATTAACATTTGTTATTATCATTTTACAAGTTTTAATATGAAGTCCTTAAAATTAAAATTTAGATATATCTTATAAAAAAATTCAATATTGAATGATAAAAATTTCAATTTTTTCTTCAATATTTTAATAAAATAAATATTTTAAAGATGATTTTATTTAAATAAATTATTATACGAACATAAAAACCATCATTTTTAATGGTTCAAATAAATATGAAAAAATCAAAAAATTTAAAATTTTATATTTATATTTATAAACTACTCATAAATTAACAATATAAGATTGTAATTTAACTTATTTAATTTATAAACACTTTATAAAATATTTTACTTGAATATCAGTATTAAACATTCTTAAAATTTACCATACAAATTTGTTATATTTATAGCCCTTGGTGTTTGATGGATTTGGAGATGTTCAGAAAAATATAATTTCCATTATAAAGAGATCTAGAAAAAATTAACATAAAAAATCTCAATCAAAATGCCTTCAACCATGAATAAATTAGTTTTAATTTCGAGTCCTGATCATACCATTCAAATAGATATTTTTTCTTGGAAATTTTATTTGCCTTGGTGTCTCATTTAGGGTTGTTGAAGTCCAAAAATGGATTCATCAATTATACTAAGATGCATCCCAAAAAAAAATTGGTCTACAAGAAAATCATAATGAAATGTCAACAAAAACATAGAGA
This sequence comes from Viscum album, assembly GCA_963277665.1. Classification (NCBI taxonomy): domain Eukaryota; kingdom Viridiplantae; phylum Streptophyta; class Magnoliopsida; order Santalales; family Viscaceae; genus Viscum; species Viscum album. The sequence continues at coordinate 19,260 of CAUJRU010002879.1, read as the reverse complement.
ATTATCATATAATTCAATTTGTTCAATGATTCTTACCGAAGAATTTAATGAAATAATTCTTGTGTACATTTAATGGTTATACAAAATATAGAATTAAAAAAATGTTTTCCATAACATTTATTCATTGATCCTTCATAATGATTCCCCTAAATATGTGTTTTTATTAAATCCATTCTATTGTACCTAGGGAACTGTTTTTCAATTTTCTATAAACATTATATATTCCAACCAATCATAATAGATCATCTCTCATACAACATAATTATCTTAGAAGGATATATAACACCCTAAATATATTGAATGAATTAATACTAAAACCCATTATTAAATGAGTCAAAATATAAATTTAAAATGAGTATGTATAATTAAAAATAACTATGTACCATAGAGAAGATGATCTATCTAATTAAACATATTTAAAATAGTTTTATGAAGATCATTGATAAGTATATATTAGAATCATTAGAAAAAAATAATCCACGGATTATAGGGATTAATTGTGGCTTCAGTGGGATCCCCCTCAACCTCACATTATACAAAAACATTGCTAAATGCTGGGAGAAATAATAAGATTGAGAGAATTTTTTTGATGATTTGCATGGAAACTAATGTAATGGGAAAATTTAAAACCTATTTCAGGTCATTTAAACTATTTTATAAATTACATCAAACAAATATAAACATTAAAAATATGTTTTTTATATTTCATCAAAATCTGAATCATTTCCACTAATTTTAAATGTATTACTTAGTTCCATTAAAATGAATTAATTAGATAATGTATTATTTGATATATTCACACACCAAATATCCATCATCATATTTTGAATATTAAAATATGTTATCTTTTGAAAAAAAATATTAAGGGAACCATTGAACTATAAAATGGAATGATAATTCCATAAATATTTACCATATAATAATGACCTTCATTACATTGTGGTGCACTCCAATATAGGCCAAGACATATACTTTTCTGTGGTATTTAATTTTTTTCATCTTCTAACAACTGACACATAATGAGTCACAAGTCCTCCATAGTGGTGTATACCCCCTCTTCTTATGTATAGTCATTAGTGATGTTTGGGTGACAAATTACAATAATAAAGGTATAATGATTACTTTGTATAATTTTGGTAGTTTTAATGCTATGAGTATGTAAATTTTTGATGTGTTCCAGGTTCCCCTTGTTGTGTGAATTCTATAGATAAATATTGTGAAGACCATTATCATTTGTGAACATGGTTATATTTTTCATAGACTACTTGTATTGGTTTGTTCTATTATATTTTAATAATAACATTCTCAATCCTTAATATTTTTATATAATCCTACTATTTATGCTAAAACTATTATATAATTGGGATATTTTCCTCATGTGATGTGTCTGTGAAAATAGTTCACAGTTACATTTTGATCATGAGGGAACATGATTTGGTTCTTAGAGGATCATGGTGTAATTAATTATTAGTAGCATTTGTGTTAGTGATGATGTGATTTTAAGTTACTCAATCTCAGTTTTTGGAGGATAGCCTTTAGTAAGAAGTATCAGGCCGTATAATTTATAAATTTTTTTGACATTATTAATTTTTCTTTATTAAGATATTTATCATTATCTAATTCATGTTATATTAATAATGGTTATATATTCTAGTATCATATATATATATTTGAGATATGTTTCTGTATTTAGGTTGGTTTTATATGGCCTCTCATATGTGTGATATTCTTTCTTTGTGTTTATCTCGAGACATTATATTACTAGAGGAGGACCTTGTGTTTCACAGTAAGCATACCAGGACCCCAAACATGATCTTATTGTGTACAATTTCATTAGAATTGTATCATTGTTATATGAGTCTGAGATATTGATATTTGAGTCTAATTTTGCACTATTGTGAAGAATGGATTGGGAAACATTGGATAAAAATGGAAAGGGGTATGAAAATTGAATAAAAATATAGGAAACATGTAAATGGTGTTATAAATAAATATATTTTTTCACTAGGTATCAAATTACATGTTATTTAAATCAAAAATAAAATACTAATGTGATGGGGTTTAATGGGATAATTCATTCAAAATGAAAGACATCGTATTGTTGAAAATTAGTGGCTGGGTTAAGTAGCCCACATACTATTGATTTATCCTCTGGTTGCTAACTAGTTTAATAAAGATGATTTAGTATATTGATCTGAAGAAGAATTCTATCCCTCCTAATTGGATCATATAGTAGATCATCCACCTAGTTTACCCACACATTGGGAATGTATTAATCCCTTTAGAATAGAATAATACTACTTGAAGTTGGATTGCACATACTGAGTTTTATAGATAGATATTCACTAGTTATATAGGTGATATGGATCTTTTGGTTGTAGAGGATTTACTGGAGTATATTTTAATATTTTTTATATCATTTTCTGACTTAGAATGATGAGATGGTGGTTATTTACATGATTTGTCATCAATTATTTGTAGGATATATTTTTTTTAATGTTAATACATTCCATGAGGTCACATTATCTATGTTAGACAAAAATATCAAAAAAGATGTGACATCCATTAATGACGAGGAAGATAGGGGTATAAGATATTTTGGACCTTTATTTAGGGAACATATTGATGTTTAAATATTTCATGATATTCATAGACCTTATGAGGAACACTGATGAAATTATTCAATATGGTATCATCAGGATTAGAATTTTCAGAAAGGACTTTATTATGATAATTTGCATCGGACAATACGTATGGTTTTCCCAACCTATGTTATATTTTTATGGATTTATTTGGTGATCTATGGTTTTATTGGGAGTGTAGTCTAGTTAGTGGAGCTAGGTCTATATTTTATAGAGTAAAGTCATAGAAAACAAATAACAAGGGATAAATGATAGGATCACATCACAAAATAAAGTTAAATTCTAAATTTAGGGCTCCTTGGAAGGAAGTAGAGGGATCATAGAGAAGCTCCACAAACCCAATTTATATATTTTTTTATATATATGGTATTAGAGAAAACATAGATTATTTGTTCCCTATAATTATGGAAGTGATTGATAACCAAGGTTATACAATAGATTGAACTCACTGGTAAACTTTTTGTAGATTCCATGGACCTCATGGTGGAGGAAAAGGTGGCCCTATTTTAGAAGGATATGAAAAAGGATCTGGTGTTGTGGTGGAAAACTAAGGGACTATAGAGCTAGGGTCCACTACTAAACTGAACAGATCCTAGAATAACATAGTAGAAACATGGTTTGTGAGGTAATAGTATAAATGATATAAATGTTAAATAGGTCTTTTACTAGATTGAAATAAATATATTTCATTGTTTGATCTGTGACATTTAAACATTAGAACATTAAATCCATGATTTTGGTGTGATCGTTATTTTTTTCATTAAATAGTCATTATTCAGGAGTTAGAAAACCTAGTTAACCCTATGACTGACCACTTCTATAAGAGAATCATACTATAAGAGCCTTTCCTCTAACTCTTAATCACAATTAGTGTGATTTTACTCATGGAAAAGTGACATATTTTAAGGATCTCATTTTATAGGTTGTAATACATTCTAATAATACTCTTAATACATATTTGATATCCTAGTAAAATATTAGGGAGATTTATATCTTCAAAATTATAAATTTCACTGATAAGATGATTCAATGTTAACATTCACTGGTGAATGGGACCCTCATATAGGACAAGAAGGTTAAACCATATGATTTTATTTCTAATTACCCATCAGTTGGTGGTATTGTAATTTTGTACTGTGAATATTATATATGATAATATGAATTTCATATTAATAGTACATTATTTATTTCTCAAATGAACTTATAGGGTTTCCCCTAATCAAGGGGTTAAATTTGGAATTCATTTCCTCATTGAGGATATATCAATTCCATTAAAATTTATTATATGGACTCAAATGATATCATGTAGTGGAAGGTGTAGTATATGTATCATAGGTAGAAAATATTCTTCTGGCCAAATTACACCTATAAAGTTTTTGTTCTCTTCAATAAGAATGAGGATGTGAGTTTGAGGAGTTTCATTGACTCAAATCATTTAAATAATCAAAAATTAAATAATAATGAACTACTTCCATGTTAGTATATTATCTTAAATTTATTGAAATGTTCTATGTTTCTTTGAAAGATTTATAATAGATTTTTTTATGACCATTGTTTTGGTTCTATATGTGGATATATTAATTTCATAATTTATTTTACTACATGGACACTGAATTATTTGTGATTTCATTTTCCATGATTAGCACCCCTGAATGGTTTTTGGGGAAAAAATTCCGTTAATTTTTACCAAGTCCATTTCATTTTTCATTTCATTGATTACAATATCATTTTTTACTGATCTTAAGTGAAACATGTTGGGTATTTTAGGATTTATTAGGACTTAGATTGTGAGAATTATCTTTATGAAAATTTCTCAATGTGTTTGTTCTGATTTTGGGAAATTATTTTATTTAGGAATTATATTTTAGTGTTATATATTATATAAAAAATAATTAGGTTTGAGGTTATGATTTCTTGTGAACCACCCAAGATGTTTTTTTGGAATGTATCTTCCCTAGTTAAGATATGTATTATTGGAGTTTTGGGATAGAATTATTTTGGATTTTAACTCATATTACTTCCCTTACTCAAAAGTGGATTCCATTTACTTGGTCAATGAATTAGAATATATATTTTAAAGAGATAATGATATTTTAAAATAGTGATTTAGTTTATTATTTTCATAATTAAGGATGTTTTTATGAGGTGTAATTTGATTCTATTATGATTGGGATTAGTTTCATGATAGTACAGATATGGTAAATGATTGATTATTTTTATTCGAAAATGAGACCACATGAACCTTATTTTTGGGAATAAAAATTGAAATTATTGTACAGAATTTAAATGATGGAATCAAGGTATTATCATCTCAATGAAAAAATTTTGGTTTTAAAGACCATAAGGATCATAGTTATATCTTCCCATTAGTGGCCAAAATTCAAGGTAGTGGTGATGAATATAATTAATTTGGGATACTACTATGAGATTGTATATAATCAGTTGAAGGGAAATAAATTTCAAGATCCCTTATTTATAAATCTTATGCTTAGTTGAGGGAGGATGTTACAAAGCGATTAACCTTATTGTGATCAATAATGTGGATGAATGACTTCTGCTATTAACATAGTCAATGGTATTGTCCCTCCAAATTCTTCACTCATTAAAGGATTTATGAATTATAGCTATATATTATGATTTTTTTTGGATAATATTTTCACTAGGAATATATGATATTGATTTTCAAATGGTGGGTCACATCCACCTCTTCCCAGGGTAAGATGTAGTCCTCACATCAATGTCAGGGGAGACGATGAGATATATTCACAGTTTCCCATTAGTGATGCATCTTGATGTCAATAAAAAATACCAGTATCCTTGATATTAGTATTCATTTCGAGGAATGAAGTATAGTATTGTTTAGTTTATTTTTTGTTTCCTCATATATAAATGTTTGAATGGTGATCACCGAGTTCCCGTATGATTCAGCTACCATCTTGATGTTCTATAATTGGTGTGGGATATTGTTTATATTTATTTCAAGATTGTAATTTTATGATCAATGAGGGGTAATGAAATATATTAAGTTATTATTTAATACCAAATGAAATTATCACATTTTTTCATTTGTGAAAAAATATTGAAAAAGAGTTTTATATGTCTACAAATGAATGGGATCCCTCAGTTTCATGGGATAACAATGATGATATTTTATGGCAACGATGCATGATTCAATAATTAGTTATATAAGAGATTAAAAGGATCGTTTGGGACCAATTTTTAATTTATTATAATTTTTAAACCCAAGAAATATGGTTAGATGGATATATACTTTCAGGTTATCGAGGATATATATCATGTTTATGTGGTATATTTTGGTAGAATTTCGAATGATAAACTACCTCTAGTAGAGTTTAGGTTCATTGATAGCTACATCCCTACAATCGGAGTGTACCATTTTAAGGGAATATATAGAATACCTAATACATCACATCATTGTAAGAGATATATTAGTAAGAAAACATTCTTATATGGCTCGACCTAGTGAATCAAAAGAAATAGAATATAATGGTGGTCATTATAAATGTATAGAAATTGAACATTTGTTAAATGTTTTAGATCGACTGAAGATACATATATTTGTATTTTGATAAGGGATATATTTTTATATGAATGGATCGCCATTGTTTTTTAAGGGTATATTTGATTAGGTTATGAATTTTTGTCTGAGGTATATTAGACTATTTTATATTCTTAATATGATGGTAAAGGATTTATCTAATATAGATTTAAACTCACAAATGGACTGGGAGAAAATTATTTTAAATGTGTCACAATTGAGGTGGTAATTCCATTATCCTCCACAAAATATAAATTGGGGCATGCTATATGTTAATCATGACCCTTCATTTACCAAATACACAATCACTATTATGGATCGCTAAGAAAATATCCATCATGGTTGATGTATTCATTTTGTTCTTTTCATGGGGGATAATAAAAATATTCAAAAATATCATGGGAATAAGTGAAAAACTATGAGTTCAATACATTCATCTTTTTTCATGTGTTGATATTTTTATTATGGAATTCCATAATGGTGGATGAGATATAGTGATCTTGATTTTTTTGATATATACATTGATTGTTTTTTATAGAATTTATAAATGCTTCCATTAAGCTATATTTTTTTTATTTAAAACACACACATTTTATAAAAGAATAATATTAAAAATATATTATTTTTAATTGGGAACATGTAAAAAATTTATAAATCCTAAACAGAGTCCCAAATAAATATTCTTACCCAATTGTTGTTTCTGGAATTAGGATTTATCTTTTTAGGGATATATTTTTACAATAATGCATTAGAGTCTATATAATGGATATTATGGGTTTTATATAAAATAGATAATTTTTATACAAGAAAAAAGAATGTAATTTTAAATTTCAAATTTTCACATTTTAATGGGGGATAATATTTTTAAATAAGAGAAACACCTAGACATAATTCTTATTATTCCTTTTGAATTGGAGAATTATTCGTTGTAGTGGTAAAAATGAAGATCTAATATCATGACGTGATCAATGAAGAAATAATTATTCACAATCGACAAAGAAAATTATTATTAATTAATTCCACATTATTCAAATTCATTAGTCCCTATATAATAATATTTCATAAAAATCCCCTATAGAATATACATAAATAAAATCCTTTAGTGATTAATCCTTGAATATTCATATGATAAATGAGCATGTGGATGATTCTAGATAAATAATTTTAATAATTGATATAATAATAAATCATTTATTATTTTTTCTTTTGATTAATATTTTATGTCACATGAAGTTTATAACATAATGATATAACTATTTATTGCATAATAATCATAATTGTTGTGCAAATAATATATATTCATTTTCAGAACAAATAATTTAATTATTTAATTAATTTATACTATTAACCATATTTAGTTTTATGATCTTTGGTCAGGTATATTTACAAATACCATCCATTATGTATTAATTTCTTGAAACATACAAGAATGATAATTTTTGTCATTATTCATATATTTTTTAGATAATACATGACAACATTCGTTGATGACTAAAGATACAAACCTATCATTGGATGGTCATCACACAAATGAATCACTATTATCGAATATATTCAACATTTTTCGTGATACTATGGTTTGATCATGAATGATAGACCCAAAACATGAGAATGGATGATGGAATTGGTTCACAATGGGAAACATGTCAACATCGGTGGGATTTCATTTATGTTTTGTGTGAATATTCAGTAAAGCCATATGGATTACATGAATGGTAGATATGAGGGAGAATAGTGAAGATATGATGAGTTGTGATAGTGGATCATGGATGATGCACTCTGTTGATAATGGAGGTGAATCTAGATATAAAAGTTATGGTGGCAGATACAACAGAATACCTTAAAATGACTTTTTTTGTATATGATATTATTGATAATATATAATTATAAATATATTCATTTCACATCATTTACCCATACATTCATATGGTTTTAGGGTTTACATATAATTAAAAATATCACATGGCATGTGACTTTGGTTTACGCACAATATATAGTGGAATAGTTGACTAGGTGGGAAATATGAGTATATTCTAAGTATACACATGGCTTTACCCACCTTGTGTTGCATCAAATATTATTTGTACTAAAAGTGAAATTATATGGAATATTACCAATTCATATACAATCAATACCACATGAATTTAGATGTTATTTACCATTAATTACATGTTGTATCATTTTTACAACACATATAATTATGTGGAATCACATTTCCAACATTATTAATGGTGCTGAAATCTATATACCCCTATGAGGACATGTCATGAAAGTTTATTCCATATTAATTAAACCAAAATGACAAATTATTGGATATTTTTATTGTCTAAATTTCATACACTCGATAGTACAAGTCTTTCAGTCCAGAATTATCATAATTATTCATATTTTGTAACCTACAATTATGTTTTGGAAGCATATGTAGTTCATATAGGGATAATATTTAATGACATTACGAAATATAGTTCATTAAATCATAGAAGCAATGATAGAGTGTAAATCATATATTTTTAGGAGACATGAAGTGAATAAATTTCATAGAGGACTACCAATAATTTGGAGTGGGTCCTTTATAAACATTATAGAGTAGCTAAAAAACTTTTATGGGAAAAAGTCCTCAAATTATTGAGTAGGTAATAGTTTTCACTAATTCATATTACACATTATAAGGTACGACTACTCCATATGGTTTAATTCCCTCTTGACCAATGTTAAATCATTAGAGTTGTGAAGGCCCACCAATACTGCTATAAAAGGAATGTGTGGATGTGATGGTTGAGGGGTAGTTTGGATTCCATGGTTCTGATAATATATGGAGTGTTTTTACGTTCCCCTTTGTGTATGAATTTATTGGGGCTATGTCTTATAGACTATAATCATTCGTGTCCTATGTTAGCTATCTAACATAAATAACATCAAGTTCAAATAATTTTTTTATTTCTATATTTTTTTCATTCCTTTATACTTTTTTGTCATCCTAGTTGATATATTTATACTAACTACACAGGATGTTTTCCCATACATTTTCTTTTATAGATATGACGCATTTCATTACTTATCTTTAGTTACGTAGAGCTGGTGGTGACATTTCTTAAGTTATCATGGTGAAAATTTGTATTCATAATCATATTAGTGTTTATATTCCAAGAAGTTGTTTTATATTAAATTTTTTAGGTTTTTCGTTAATATTGAGAATTATATATTTTACTTTCCCATCTTTTACTAGAATTTCTGTTTACATCATCATTAGACTCATAATAATTTTATCATGAAATTTATACTATATTTGGTTATATTATATGGTTACATAATAATACATTTATTATATATAGATATGTGTATTCATAATAGTTTATAGGTGAAGAACTCTCATTTGTTTGATATACCTTCATAGTGTTGATTGTTGACAGTAGTCCAATTGAAGTTGGTATTGGGGCGGCACAATTGGCTTACTAAAAACCTGGGTGATTTATTAGTGGGTTGGGTCTTGTTATAAAAAGAATTCTAAGATTATCATATAAACGTATGCTAGGTTTGAATATCATAAAATAATTTTTTGTTAAAGTATCATACATTTATGAAATATAGAAAATAGAATATATGTAATTGAACTAGTTTGATGATGTGTAGTGAAACCAAGTGTCTAAAAGAATAAAAATCAAAAGTATATAGTTATATATTGGAAAGCTTATATGATTTGAATATATCATATATTCCAAAAAATTTATAGGATTAGTCGATTGGTCAATGTGTTGTTGGATGTAGCGTTGATCAAGAAATGGAAATCATGAAGATTAGAAGGAATTAAAACATATGGAACTATATAGAATGTATAAGAAATAATATATAAAAATATGGATTCTAACACTAGATGGGGATTTGTATTTATCATTAAAATAGATTGATTGTAAAATATATTTTTATTCCTCCTATGTAATGTACTTATATTTAGGGCTTATAATTAAATTAGGGTACTTTTTATTCTATTAAATTTACAATGCTTCACATGGAGTTCGAGTTTTTTCAAACCATGTATAATCTTGGTCTTCTATTTAGAGTGTCCACATAACTTATTAATTATTATATTTTGTGAGAATGATGTGAATTTTCCTATGGTGATTTCTTACATTAACGGGGTGAAACATTTCTCATTTAAAGACACTGAATCATTATTCTTTATAATTAATATATTTTTAAATCATTTTTCCACATTTTAGGTTCTAAAACACGGTTTTAGATCATGGTTACTGAAAGAAAAAGTTAAATCGGATCCCAGTTCTTAGTTTTATGGATTTACATAACATTATTATTATATCCTTCAAAAAATAAATGTTTCAAATCATATGAAAATTTTCATTTGATTGTTTAATTTTTAACCTCGAAGGATACTGTTTGAATACTAAAAAATGTGGATAGGAAAATTTTATGTGTAAAATATTAGAACCTATATAATATATTATGTAGAATATCTATTCTATAGATATCTTCATATTCTACTGATAGGGTTCATGGTGTAAGAAATGAAAAATTCTGAGTGGTATAGGATCTACAAGAGGTAGTAGCTGTGATTTATAAAATTTTCTCCCAAAACATGTTCATAAATATCTGGAGGTCCAAAACACCTTGAAACATATTTTAATGATATCCAATATGTTTTAGAATCTAACCATGATGATAAAATTTTTTATGATGTTTTTAATTTTCTGTAAGATGATTTCAAAAGGATGATTGGAGTATAATTATTTAAATGATTTCTATGTTATTTGGTGATAGTTGGATAAAGTTTCCATGAAACTCAATGGGTTAGTGTATGAATTGATCATTAATTCATCACTTATATAATCGTGGTACAATAGATATTCAAGGCTGAGAAAATAAATAATTAAGAATAGTTTTGTATTTTAATTGATTTTTGTTATAATTTGAAATGAATAGATACAAATTATGTATGTATAATTATTCTATAATTATATTTGGTGAGAAAGACTAGGAATGTTTTTCTCATTGAGAAAAAAACTTATATTGAATGGTGATATCATAAAATAAATTAACCAAGGAAAATACACTATATTATTTTATTGTTCATACACTTAATATGGAAATAAAATTCATTTTTCAATGATATATCGATAAAGGTGTGTTAATAAATATAATTATAATTCATGTTAAACCAAAAATTCTACACATTATGAAGAAGGGAAAATAATTCTATGATTCATTGAATTTTTAGATTTATTAATGGTTTACTCAATTAAAATATTCTAATTTCCATTTTATAAAGTCTTCATATGGAGTTATATGTATCAATAATATTCATCATGTTTTATCTTATAGATGAATAAGTTCTCAAGATAGTTATAACAGATGGTGTGAATTCTTGGAAAATGAATAAATAAAAACTGTAACTGTAGGGAATTCATCATAATATTGTATTATGTATGACATATTTAATTTTTTATGAATGATGATTTTGGTTTCCATAAAAATATCCAGGTGGTGTATGGTAAACCTCATAGGGATCAATAGAAGAAAAATGGGGTATTAATGGAATAATATTATACATTTTCATGAATAAAAAAGGTTTAATGTATACTAGAGTAATCAATTCCATATAATTGAATTTCTATAATGTACACCTTGGACATATTGGAGATAAATGTAATATTATATTGGATATATGTGGGTTGTTGAAACTTTACCATGTGTATTCCTAAATATAGAAATTGTGTATTCAATGAAAGCTATGAAAAGTTCTAAATATTTAGTAGGAAAAGAAATTAACGAATCAAAAGCTTTTTTTCAAATGTTAGTATGTGGGCCGCATTTTTTTCGATATCATAATGATATATTTTACTATTTCATCTTCATTTAATATTACATAGAGAATGTATGGGTTTCATTTCTAAAAAAAATTCCATATCTTTTGGATCATCAATTTATTCATGATCCATGGAGAATATTGATATTTGAATGAATATGAATTTTATATAGTTTGATAGACAATGTGTACATGGGAAATGTAATTTTGATGTTTTGTTGTGTGAATGGAATCTGGATAGAGAAGTCAATTATTAGGAAATTTCTATATAATGTTTTTTGGAAGAGTTTAATAAAACATTAAAAGAGAGTGACAATGGAATGATGTTACATAGTAGATTTTGAAAGGAGTTTTTTGAATTATTAATTTGATTCATGGACTATAATATTAACCTATTTAGTTCATAATTTATGGGTAGGAACATCTAGAAGTATTTATGTCCAAAATATTTATCGATATACTACACTAGAATCTTTTCAAGAGTGTCATAAAATTAAGTGAAAATTATAGAAAATAAAGGAAGGTGAGTGAAAAATAAAATTCTTTTTTATTATATATATCTGTTCAAGAAATCATTGTAATTTTTCTCTCATATGAAAATATATTAATTCTTATTATAAGATGAAATTTCCCCTTAAATGAGATGATATTGTATAATGATCCTAACATAGTGGAGAGTGCCATTGGGATAAATTAATAGACAGGGAACATAAAAGTTCATCTGAAATGAATTATAATAGATCAACATTATCTAGGGAGATCAACAGTTTATTTCATATTATGATGTTCTATAATAAGTGATTTTCATCATGTTTTAGAACTATTGAGTCCCATTTTACCATAATGGACTAATAATTTAGTATATTGGTTTAATAATTTTTATATTGTTGGGTCCAAAAAGTTTTGAAGGTCAAGAGTTTAGGTTTCCTACCAATGATAATTGACTATTTTAGAATTTATGTATTTTAAATGATTATCTAATTCTTATATATGGTTTAAACCTTTAAAAGTAGATGAGGAAAGGATTATGTGAAACATGATGCTGGGAAGATTGTATGAATTTTGGAAACAAAGCCTTTGCACATTTTTAAAACAAGAGAGCTAACAAAAATACTCATTGAGAGAAAGAGCACTGCCAATAAAGTGGATCAATGAGTTAAAAGATAAATTGGGAAGTATTAAAATCAACAAGTTATGTTTTTTGTTAATGGGTTACAAATATTGATGGTGTATATTTAAATAATATATTTTCTATATTTATGAAGCATTCATCAATTTGAATATTTATCAACATGTTCTCTATAGAAGGTGTATTTTTAGAGTAGTTGGATGTGAATACTACATGACATAATGGTTATTTAGAGGAAAACATATATACAGAGAATCTAGATGACTTATTGAAAATGGGAAATGATGAATGATGTACAGACTCATATGGGCTAATTAAGGAAAAAATATAATTGAATAAAAAGTTTCATACATTTTGGATAGAGTGGGAATTAATCAAATGAAATATAGATTAATATTGCATAATTTTTTGCCAATTATATTTTCATCGTTGTTTCTATTTATGTTTATGATATATAATTAGATATACTGTAAAATGAAAAAAACAAATAATACTTTATATGTTATTTATTGAGAAGTTTTCAGATAAAATATCTCATTTCCATGAATCATATTTTCAGTATATAGATTAAAAATAATTAAATGATATAAATTTGTCTATACCTTTATCGGAGAACTTCCATTAGTTCCTGGAAATATTGAAAATGATATATTTTGGGGATGTGTTGACTACCTTGTCTTTAAACTATATTTTACCCAATGAGATTGTACCTATAATTGAATATGAGACTATATACATTTAATGTGATCCCTTTCAATCATAAATCAATTTTTTGTATTCCATGGACGGTATAAGTTTTGATATAATGTGTGTGTTTGTATTATTTATAATATTACAGGTTCATTCAGTCCTGCAATGCATATAATAAATGCACTAGACTCTATGATATATAAATTAAAAAATATACATATATCTCTATTTATTAATGGATGTTCCACTAAATAGTTTTTATTATATGGAATTTGGAAGAGATGTGGGATTATGAATGATTACTATAGGTTCAGTGTTCAATTATGGAAATATATTTTTCAACAAGAAATATCAACTACAACTTGTAGTAGCACTTTTTATCACGGAAGAAGTATGTGGTTAACTTATAGAATCAAAATATTAAATGAATTGGTTGATGGTGTTGTAAGAGGAACATATAAGAAGGTAGAAAATCGAAGGTTATTTTTTTGATAGTTATATCATGATTCTTCTTGAAATGAATATGGTGCTTCCCTATTATAAGAAAAACATTTAGATGATATATCACCTTATTTGAAATATTCTATAGTATGGAGTGATAGTTATTATAATATTAGTGGGAGATATAAGTTATTTTAAATTTAGAATAAATTCATAATTTGGTAATGGTTGTGGAGTTATGTAGTATTAGAATGACTTTCATTGCTTGTGGTCAAAGGACCATAGAAGCTGCAACTACAAAAAAAAAGAGGGATACTCAAATGTGACAAATGACTGGGTGGAAACCTCGAAATGTAGATCTATAGTGAGATATTATTATTATTGGTTTTGTGAAATTAACTTTTATATAAGTGTCATCATTTATATCAGGATAAAATCCAAAAATAATTATGCAATTTAATATATAGAGTCTGTCTAGGAAGTTAAATATTCTAGAATATATAATGATAAAGTTTTTGATCTATGGATTTTTAAAATAAATGGTCTGGATGAATAAAATATTCACTAATTGTTTTATATATAGTCGCTTATTTCAATAATAATTTGAAGGTATCCATGATAACATTATGGATGACCCTAAAGACCAGATGGTAGAGAAATCGATGGAACGATCTGGCTACTATGGGAACTCATCATTAAAAAGACAGGTTGGGTCAATTTGATGAGATTGATAAATTTTATTTATTTGGTTAGTATGAAATGTATATATTCTTTTATCTTAGTTCTAAAATATTTATTCAGTAATAATTTCACATATTGGTTTTATTGTATGACTAAAATTTTTGTTTTATGTTATTAAATTGAAATGATTAAAAAAACCTATACATTTATGTTTTTATTGGTTAATAAAATATTTATTTTTTATTGGTTACAATTTGGGTGAGATTTCAAGGTCTTTCAATGTCCATTTATTTAATATATAGGTTAAAAACTTATCAGTTTATATATAGTGATTCATAAAACCATGTTTTTTAGACCTCAATAAAAAATTATTCGTATCTATGATTATGAAATATACTCCCAAAACCATGGGGGTTGTGTAGAAATTTTTTTATTAAAATATTTTAAATATTTATGATAATAAAATATTTTAATTATAATAAATTAAAATTAAGTTTAATAATTTAAATCTATGAACAAAATATTAATGAAATTATATGTGGTTGATTGAATAATCATTGTATAAAAATTATTCAGCATAAAATTATATTAAACCTTACTAATGAATATTTTTTTTGAACATATTCTATATTAGTGATGTGTTAAATCAATATATGAGAAGATGAAGTATAAAAATGAAAATCAATTGTGGGAGAATAATTTGTGACCAATATAGAAGATTGTTATCAGGGCTAAATATTTATTATTAAAATAACTCATAAATAATGATAGGTGACTTTGTAAATATTAGGAATTATGGGATACTAATATTCCCAAATTTAAGTCTTTGATTCCAATGAGATAATTTTTAGTATGTAATTTTTATAGAAAATCATGTTATTATTGGTTATATATTTGTAAAAACGATTCTAATTATTTTATTTTTTTGTATAATATTTTTTTTCAATGCAATATTTTATTAAAAATTTTATATTGAACAAAATATCTATTTCTTATAATTAATTATTTGTAAATGTTGTGAACATATAATAAGGTATTATATTGGTTGAAATAAGCACTTAGAAAACTTTATTTATGTCTAAATAAAATTTTCATGATGCATAAATTTCTTTGAGGTGGAAAATATCATGTTTTTTATTTCTAATAGTATTGTGAGTCAGATATGAAGGTTCATATCTATATTGAATGAATATTAATTGATGTATAATTTTGTGATCAATTTAAAAAGTTCAATGAACACATGAAAAGAAATTATAAAACGATTATTAATAGTGATATAACAATGCCACATGGATTGTATGTTTATTAAGGATATAATGAAATATTTATTTCATAATATTAATATAAAAATAAAAAACTAAATTGTTAGGAATCAAGGATTTCAAAACAATGGTTACGCCCAATTTATCCTGGATGAGGTTAACAAAATATGAAGGGGCGAATTTATTGAACATTGTAAATTATAAGAAATTCATTGAAACAAACTATAGATAATTTTCAAAAAGACAAAACATTAGGTTTTCCTGATTTCAATTGGAAACATCGAAATGTTTTTACAAAGAAATCAGTATGATTCAGGTTTATATAATACTATTTTATATTAAATGCAAATGGATATTGAATTTATCTATATAGCTACAAAATAGGAATATTTTTTTGATTTAAGGATGACAATTGGGAAAGAAAAATGGAAACTAAAAAATATATATATCATTCCAAGGTGTGTTTTTATATTTTTTTAATGTATCTATTGGTTAATTACTAATAAATATTTCATCTAATTAATAACTACATAACAAAAAATCAATAATTTTACTCAAGATTAAACATAATATGAATGGATATTAATGAAACTACATAAAGATAGTAATGAATGTGAATTATTATATTTTTATGTTAAATGTGATAACTCAAGTGCTATTAATGAAATAGAAACTTATATTCATCATTTAATTTTATAGAATTTTAAGACTAAGGTTCAAATTATCAATGATAATGTGGAGAAAAGAATTATTAAAACATAGTATGTATCTATAAAATAAATATTTACAAGTATTATAGAAATAGAATTTTGAGACCAAATTATTTATAAATATAGTATTTGAAATATTTTTGGTGAAAATATTAATATAAAAATAAAAAATAAAAACTTTTGTTGAATGTTCGGGTTAATAGGTTTAGGATCATACATGGAGATTTTTTATAACTTTTTAATTAATTTTTAGATGCATTGGCATGTGAACAATATTGGTATAGTGAATAGTGACTATGAAACGTCTAAAAATATCCCTTTGTAATTATTTTGACTTTAAATATATTTATTTTAATTTTATTATTATGGAATATTCATAATATTGTCAAAATATGTCTTAAATATTTAAAAACACGAGAGACTATTCATAATAATATATAAGGGTTTTATTATATCGAAATAATTAAATTTTTTATTTATTTTGATTTAATGATAGTAACAACTATGGTGGTTAGTGTGTGTGTTTTAAATAATTGTATAAATAAGATAACTTAAATTTTGTTTGTTTATAAATTATAATATTATGTCTGACATATTATATTATATTTTTATTGTTTTTTTGTTGTTATGTAGTTGGTGGCATGCGTGAGTGATAAAGTCAAACCAAAATTATTTATATGACTACCGATAAAACCTTGAAAACCTCTCTCGGGTTTGGGGGATTTTTGGTTCATTTATATTTGATAGTAAAAGTGATGATGTATATAGTGGTGTAGGCTGATTTACATAACGATGAACGTTTGAGACATAGGCATGTTATCATTAGGTTATAAAGAAGGGATTTCATTCCACATGGCCTTTGAGATATAAAATTACAATATGTGATCTATTGAATTGGTCAAAGTTCGGTGTGGGATGTGGGATGTACTTTATGGTATATGGGAGTTTGTGTTGTTTCCCCTACTTGTTAACTCAATAACCATAATAAATTATTATTATTATAATTATTATAAAATTATAATATAAAGAGATTTTAAAATTTTATAGAATAATATATTGTGGCAGGGTTTCCTCATATATTTTATTATCCATAGGGATGATAATAGAGTTATCCCACACTATCTTACTTCACCTCCATTAAAGATCCTCCATAAGAGGTCGCCTCATTGTTTGTTTCTTCTTCTGACTCTATATTTCTTTCCCTCTTCTATTACTTAGTTTTCCTTAATAAATAAATTATATGCATCTTAGGGATTCTCATTTAGGGTCTTAGTATTGTATAATAAATTCAACAATTTTAGTAGGAATTTATTCCAAGGAAGAAATCAAATATTGTATCAGATAATACACAGATCAATTGAATTTGAGGCATCATTGATTCAATTTTAGTGAGTATATACAAACATGTGTATTAGAGAAATAACTTCCATTAACTACATAAACTATAATATTCATAAAATTTTATTTGTATATGATTTCTTCTATGATTTCATTTCATGGTGATTCATTATTATATCATTATTTTAAGAAGTATGGGGTTATATTACCCTTTTAAAAATAGAAATAACCTTTGGTGGTTCTGTTATCTTCTTTAAAAAAATTCCTACTACAATTTTTGTTTCATTGAAATAGATAAGAATTAATATTTTTTACTTAATGTGATATTTTATGAGAAACATTAAATTCATAAGTGTTAGATGATTATAATAATAATAGTATTCTGGGCACAAAACTATTTATAAAAATGATTACTAGAATTGATCGTGATATTTTTATTCAAAATAGTTCTTTTGATCAAATATCTATTTATGAAAATTATTTTCCTCATTATTAATTAGATTTTTGAAATATAATGTCACGGAGTGAAATAATATAATAATGGTAAAAACTATCCATCCCATTTAATAATTCCCCTTGTTTTTATTGATTTAAATATGTAATTGCATAATGTTTATTATTGTTAAATTGATTTTTAAATTGGTTGTAGCTTTTGAAGGTGTTTGAAATATATATTACTGAAAAAATTATATGTTTGATGAATTATTTTTATTTGGAATTGAGTAAACCCTCATTTGAATCCATGTGTATTGTAGAGAGAAACATGGGACACATGTTGTAACATCATGAGTTTTAAAAAATAAACATTATGTTCAAAAGAATAAATGATACGCTACATCGACCTCAGACGAACAACAAAATATTATTATTTAAAGCTTAACATTATAACCTAGAAATTGGAATAGAGGTAATAAATATTATCAACTGAATTATGAAAATATGGTTTACACATGATTAAGTAATGTTTCATTGGTTATCAACTTTATTTGA
>CAUJRU010002878.1:0-62877 GCA_963277665.1 Viscum album | reverse complement strand
AACAAATATTTTTTTTAAAGGTAGGGGAAGTCCTCTGTTTTTTTATTAAAACAAAGGCAACCTCTTGTATAAATTTTAAAAAATGAATAAATTTCATAAATATTCAAAATTAACAAGTATCGAAAATGAGAAAATATTATTAAATGAAATAATATTAAAATTAAATAAATTGCAAAAATATTTAAAAAAATTAATTTTATAACATTAATTACATGAATTACAAACACATAAAAAATGACTAGAAATAAATAAATATTATTATTATTGTTAATTATTGATGTATGTATTGTATTGAGTGTATATAAAAATCTAATTACTTTTTAACCTTTATAATTTTAAATAATTGTTAAAATACTATTATTTAATTAAATACAAAAATATTTAAAAATGTATAAATAACTATCAAAATTTAATATATTACAAAAAAATTAAATGAAAAAATATTAAAAATGAATAAATTACAGAAAATATAAAAAATGGAGAAATATTAAAAATAAATAAATAATATTAAATGAATAAACAAACATACGCCTTGAATACAAACACAAACACACATACATATGCATAGACATGAACTTATATATACATACACGTACACGTACACGTACAAGTACATACACATACACATACACATACATACGCATACATACATATACACATAGATACACATACACAGATGTATACATATAAACACTCATACAATTACATACACATACAGATGCATATATACACATACTACATAAACATATGCATACTACATAAACATGCACATACTTACACATATTCATATATACATACATACGCATACATACACATACATATACACATATGCATTTGCATACACATACACATATATATAAGCATACATATTCACATTCTTGCACATACATCCACATGCATACACATACTGTAAGAACCCAGTTTTTCACTCAGGTATGGATCCTTTAAATTTCGGTCTAAATATTTACTTTGTACCTAATATAGAAGCCAAATGAGTTAGAAAAGGTCTCAGGGGTGTCCTAGAAAAGTTTGGATCCCAGAACCCATCTTTTGGGGAAACTAGTCATGTCGCACAGTTCAAGCATGGTTTGGATAATTGTGCGAATGGAAATTTTCAGACAGAACCAAATCACATGGTTTTCGCACTGTCACGATGCCTAACCATGTGAGTTCCCCTTCTTCTTAGGTAAATGTGTAATGATTGCGCATGGTTTTTCAAATCGTGTACAGGATATTTTTATGGGTAAATTTCCCTTTTTTCTTTAATGATATTTTAATCCACATCTTCTTCCCTAAAATTATTTCCAATGACATTTGCCTCTATAGATATCATTTTTGAGCTTTTTAAAGGCCAAAGCAATGGATTGGAAGATCTCCTTCATCCGAGATTCAATCGAGCTTCTTTTCAACACGTTGGATGTGAAAATGTAAGTAATTGAGTTCGTTTAATCCTTTATTCTCCTCTCTTTCTCTCTACCTTGTTATCAAGGTGTGAGGGTTTTTCCCTTTTTATCAGATCTACTCTATTCTAAGAAAAATCAAGTGCTGATATCGTAGGAATAGAATCTTAAAACCCTAAGGTGGGTGGTCTATAATTCATCCCACATGTTTGTTGATTTTGGAATTGTCATGTGGGGCCCACTGATTTCATCAGGTGTCGTTTATATAATTTATATGCCATGATAATAATCATTAGAACAATATGGATATTCTATTTCTATATATGTGATTAATTTTTTGTGGTTACACCCACAACTCCATCTATCCTATGTAGGATGTTATCCCATAATTTAGTTTTTAGTATTAAACATGTTTGAGCCACCATTGAGGTGTGACTTTTCTTGACCCTTATAAGGGTATGATATTTTATATTAAATTGATTGATTTATATTGTGAATTCCATAATGTAAAGTACCGTGTATGATCACCACTTGACCCACCTAAGGTAAGTGCTTTAATTGATAATTAAATTTGAAATGGAAATTGGAAAGTATACCCACTATATGACTTGACCACATTAAATTTGGATGATTAATAGGTTTCAAGTCTGTATCACCCCTTACCACATTAATGGAAGATAGTGCAATGAACCTTAATTATTTAATATTTTTTAAATGAAATTAATAATGGTTGCATGCTACTTGTCCTTATCACACTAATGAAAGGTAAGACTTGGACCAAATAGAATTATTGATTAATTATGACTTGATTAAAATATTGCATGTTACATGACCTTATCACACTAATTAATATAAATACATGAACTAAATGAAATATCATGACTTCAATATCAAATAGGAGTGTCCTAACCCATGCTCGACTTGAATTCTTATCGGGGAATGCCATGAGCACTCAGGAACCCCATTCTGATTCAAGGATACGACTTTATTAGGATGATATCCACCTAGATCCAGATCCTTATCTATTATTTGGATGTCCATTATGACACTATAGGGTCCCTTAAATATTATTATAGTATACCTTGGATATACTCCTTGGATCCAACATTAAAAAGTAAGTGCCATAGTTAAAGCATATCAGGCCCAATCATTGTTTAGCCCTGTTTTACCTTAGATGAACTCCTTGGACTCGATAAACATCTCATTGTGGAATTCCATGGACTATGATCCTTGGATTACACTCTTACCCCTATCCAGGATACAGTTATTACTGAGTTAGGGACCCTTGAGGTCTATGTCGCCTTGGTTATTACCTTGGGACTTCACTATTAAATATCATTACAGGTTGCCTTGTTATAACATGGAACCTTCACTATTGTTAACATGTGATATGTTATAAACTTGTAACAATAAAATAATGAATTGGTTACAAGTTCAGACACCAGCCGAGGGATGAAGCAGGTACTTGGGTATTTAGTTACAATATACTGCTTTACTTCATATATGCATGCTTATACACTATTACATTTCCATTACATGGGTCAGATGTTATAAACACCATTGGCGGTGGCACACTAAGATCTATATCACACCCTCTCTGAGCACCATTTGGTACCTAGAAAATATTACATGGTTTCTAGTGTTGACAATGGTAAGCATATGTCTTGAAACACTAGATTTCTTGTTATTTTGTATGGATCTTGATAGTAGATGACCGAGTCAGATCTTAGGATTATTTGGATAATATTTTATTTACTTTATACTTATGTGGAACATTTCATTCCTACTATCTTGTATCCATGTTTTCTAGTTTTCAAGTGACATGACATATCATCAATTGTTGAATGTTATTCCAGTTGTTTCAGTTATTGTTGTTGTTGTCTCTATTTTTCTATTGTGCCTTTATTTACTTGTATTACTTCCAGTATTTACCTCTATTTATATTATTACATCACAATAAACTTTGGTAGTGAGGGTATAGTCTCCCCATGGACACACCCTAGGCCCTCACTGTTAGTCGGTAGCCTCTGGCATTCGGGGATATGTGCTTGAGGCCATGTGGCTCACCAAGCTCGGGGCACACATTAAGCAATATCTGGGTTTAGGAAATAAAAATGTTGTATCATAGGTGGTTTTCTTTCTTGATTTATTATTTAGAGACAATATATTGGATATTATAAACTCTAGGAACTTATTCATATTCCATTATTTGGCATCACAAACCTAGTTTTAGGGTAAAAGCCAAGTTACCCAAAATTATAATTATTGTTCTGTTTTTCCTATTATAGTTGATATTATTTCACCATTGGGTGACTCACATGTTGTGTGGATTTGTTGATTATTACTCTGATTTAGGATTTTCTTTCATCCTAGCCTGATGATATGAGGGTAATGAGCATTGTTACATACATCATTATAGGCACCTAGAATTGGCATGCCATGCATATTTCTATGCCATATAGGTGCATTTCACTATTTTTCATTGCTTGATATGCTTGTGATTTTTGAGTGATGTTGTGATAGTTAGATTATTCTTGTATTACTCTTAGTTGAGATTGAGCGATTATCTATCTCAATCCATGAGGTGTTTGGGACCTCGTGGGTTGAAATGAGTAATTTACAGAGTTGATCCATTAAGCTATAAATAAATGGGTGTTGTTTTTAGTGATAAGGTGTGTGGTAACTAATTCACTGGGAATGGATACCCATTATAAAGTGAAAATTGACATCAAAAATGAAATGTTTGCATGTCCTTATCCTGCCCTATCATATTAATTAAAGGTAAAGGATTGCACCCGGTAATTAAATGTAAAATGAAATGAAACTTATACTTGATCACTTACTCATACCTGGTTTTCTAAGCAGATATTTGGGGTAGTATGCCTTGGGTAGTGAGTTTTCTTACAATAATATTATACTAGTGATGTTATCTTTCTAATTAATCTTATTTTGAGGTGTGTTCTTGACAATTTTAGACCAATGAAGCCATGACATACTTATATTGTACGTCAAGAAGGTGGAGACAACCATGCTACAGATGTGGTGGGCCTTGAGACACCACTCTTACCTCCAAAATTTCCACATGATTAACCACCAATTGTACCTGATTTAGGAACTAAATCCCATTTTCATGATAGTTTCCTACGTCTGATGCAGTTCATGCATGGTGCTCCACGGATTGCACCTACGATGGATGATCTGACACATGAGTTCCAGTAGCAGCATCCTCCTACTTTCTCAAGAGATGGAAGTTCATAGGCTTCTGATTCTTGGATATAATCCACCCTATATATCTCTAAGAATCTGGATATTCCTTCAGAAAGGAGGGTCAACCATCCTACATAAATTCTTTGGGATTCAGCCAAGCATTGGTGGGATGCGATTACCCAGGCTGATTGCCATCAAGAAATAATATGGGATGAATTCAAGACTACCTTCTATGATCAGTTCTTTCCTCAGACACTAATATATGGAAGATCCAAAGATTTCATGCATATCAAGTAGAATTATATGTCAGTTGTGGAATATTTATCATGTTTCATGGAGCTGCATCACTTTTCACTGCTTCTAGCCGGTGATGAGATTTTGTGTGGTAGATGCTTTGAGGATGGGCTACAGTATTCCATCCGTATGTAGGTGAATGTATTTCAGCTTCCTAATTTTTAAGATATATTCAATCAATCTCTTATCACTAAGAACAACCTAAGAGACAACGATAGTACTGGGTATAGAGGATCAGTACCGCAACAGGTGAGTAGTTCGTCTAGTGGTAGTAAATGTTCCCTCGAGGTTTCTCATCAGGGAAGTGACAACCAGAGGGATCATTTCGATAGATCTAAAGTGTTTCATTGGTGTGGATGATGTGGAAATTCTAATCCTCAATGTAATAGAGACCACCTAGAGTGTCGGGCTTGTGGTCATATGGGGAATCTTCAGCATTTATCTTGGACCTTTCCACCAGCTTTGAGTGGAAAAGGATCCGCACCAACTCCACCTTCAGGAGAAAGTTATTTTTTTCCACATCAAGTGGGGAGTTGGAATAGTAATAGTAGGTGTAGCCGAGGAGGAGGTCATTGTCATGGAAGTTAGAACCAAGATCACTAGCAGCACCAACATATAATTTATGATCGTGGTAGTCCATTTTTTTCATAGGGTCATGGATCAAGTCAATAGCATGCACTACAGCTGATACCCAAGGATCAAGCTATGGGACCATCTACAGTACAAGGTATTATTCTTATAGAATCTACTATAGTATCTACTTTATTTGATGCGGGTGCTTCGAACACTTTTATCCATGTATCTATCATGGAAATTATCGGACTGTAGATACAGTATTACAATGGTGTAATGACCCTAGATATGTCGTTAGGGGTACAAACAGAGGGAATACACAAGTTTAGGGACTTCCCCCTTGAGGTATTCAATTACCCTTTCTTATGAATCCTCTTTGTTCTCAAGATGAATAGATTAAATTTCATTCTCATGAGGGATTGGTTGGTTCTGTATCATGCTTTTGTAGACTTTTATCATCATAGGGCATCATTTACATCACTGTAGGGAATAAGTTATCTATATAAGGGTGAGTGGGATGTCCATGATAGTATAAAGAGAATAGATCATCATGGGATAGCTAGAGTGACCACCTATATTGAAAATATCTTCATAGAGGATCAGGGTTTACAATGAGATGATTTACCTTCAGTAGTGGATCGTTTTAGGGATGTCTTTCCCGATGAAATTTCTAGCCTACCTCTTGAGAGAGAGGTAGAGTTTACCATTGATCTTATTCTAGGAGTATCTCTAGTGTTCATTCCTCCATATATGATAGCACCAATAGATAATTAAGAGATCAAGTGGCAGTTAGAGGATTTAAAGGCCAAAGGATTTATGAGGCCTAGTACATCCTCTTGGAGTTTTCCCATGCTTTTCACCAAGAAATCAGATGAAACCTTATGTATTTGTGTGGATTACATATGGTTTAACCATCTTACAATAAAGAACCATAACCCCCTTCCTTGAATAGATGATATATTTGACCATCTCGGAGGAGAAAAGGTCTTCTCTAAGATCAACCTAAGATCAGGTTATCATCAAGTATGAGTCAGGACAACAGACATACCTCGTACAGCTTTCCATAGAAGGTATGGTCTGTATTAGTACCTTGTTATGCCATTTGGTCTTAAAAATGCTCCCACCATTTTCATGGCTTTGATGAATAGGGTGTTTCATCCCTATTTGGATTCTTTTTTCATGGTCTATGTGGATGACACCTTGTTATATTCTCACACTTGTATCGACCCTTCCAAACATCTTGAAATCATTCTGAGTACACTAACAGAGAATAATCTTTACTCTATGCTTTCTAAGTTCCACCTCTAGATCTAAAAATTTCACTTCTTGGGTCATATAATATATGAATAAGGAGTATCTGTTGAACTAGAAAAGGTTAGTGTTGTAGTTTCCTAGGAGCATCCCAAGAATGTGTTTGACATAGGGAGTTTCTTAGGGCTGGATGGATATTACAGGAATTTTATATAGAACTTTTTTGGCCTTACTTCACCTCTTACTGGTATTTAAAATAAGGGTGTCAAGTTCATGTGGTTAGAATCATGTGATAAATCCTTTTATGATATGAAAGGGGGGCTTGTATCGGCACCTATTCTGAATCTTTCTGATCCATGTGTAGTTTATACCATCTTTTGTGATGCATCAGGCATTGGCCTAGAAGTAGTGCTGATGCAGGAAGACAGAATCATTGCCTATGGATCTCGGCAGTTGAGGCCTCATGAGAGAAATTACCTGACGCACGACCTTGAGCTATTAACAGTTTTCCACACCTTACATTTCTAGAGAAACTATCTATTAGGTGAGTGATATGCGGTGTACACAGACCACAAGTGCCTCAAATATATATTTTCTCAGCATTACTTGAACCTTGGACAATGGA
Source organism: Viscum album (assembly GCA_963277665.1). Taxonomy (NCBI): domain Eukaryota; kingdom Viridiplantae; phylum Streptophyta; class Magnoliopsida; order Santalales; family Viscaceae; genus Viscum; species Viscum album. The sequence goes on along the minus strand of CAUJRU010002878.1, from coordinate 55,527 downwards.
TATGGGTCAAATATCTAAAATCTTTTGATTTTGAGATTGCCCATATTCCTGGGAAATGAAATGTAGTTGCAGATGTGATGAGTCATAAAACTCAATCATACGCCATATAGGAAGCCAGTGATGAATGGAAGTTAATGACCCAATTTTCTAAGAAATATCTAGAGTTTCATGATAGTCATGATTAGTCTTATCTCTCATCCTTGACAGTTACATCTTTCCTCCTTGAGAAGGTGAATGGTAGACAATTTTCAAATCCTGAAGTTTTGGTTATCTATGTATATCAGGAGATAACCTGCCACAGGATTGGTGTATAGATAGACACGACATCCTACGTATCCATGGATGTGTCTGGGTTCCTACATATATGCAATAGGAGTTTATTAAAGAGTCCCATGCGTCTTAGTGGGTAGTTCATCCAAGCATCTCCAAGATGTATCGAGATATGCAATGCCAGTATTTGTGGCCTAGGATGAAATGTATGATATTAGGCTTTATCACTAGGTGTTCCACCTATCATTAGGTGAAGTCAGATCACTAGATATTTGCAAACTCACTACAGTCGCTTCCAAACCTAGAATGGAAATGGGAATATGTTTTTAAGTATTTCGTAGTCATCTTACCTAGTTCATCTATGGGTAGTGATGTTATATGGGTATTAATTGACCGACTAACAAAATTATCCCAATTAATTTCTATTTGTGATAAATTCTCAGTTGATTATTTGGGAAGATTGTATGTATGTGATATTATATGACTACATAGGATTCCTCGTATTTTAATTTTAGATCGGGATTCTCATCTCACATCACAGTTCTGGTAGGGATTGCAAAAGGATATGGGAACACAGGTTCTTCTAAGCACAACTTTTCACCCTCAAACTGATGGAAAATCATAATGGACAATATATGTTCTAGGGGATATTCTATGAGCATGTGTCCTTGATTTTAGTGGCTCTTGGGAAAAGAATATCCCTCCCATTGAGTTAGACTATAATAACAGATTCTAGGTGACAATTTAGATGGATCCTTTTGAGGACATATATGGTAGGTTTTACCATTCACCAATTTACTAGATAGAGGTAGGTGAGGAAACCCTACTAGGTACTTGTCTCATTCAGGAGACTTCATAGTAGGTTCAACTGAGCAGAAAGTGTATGACTACTACTCAGTCTAGAAAAAAATCTTATATTGATCACCATCAACGACCTCTTGAGTTCAAGGTTTAGGATCATGTTTTTATTCAGGTATCACCCAGGCTAGGGAATATATGGTTGAGAAAGCATGAAAATATGGTTCCTTGTAATGTAAAGAATTTTGAAATTCTGGAGAGAGTTGGTTTGGTAACCAATCAGTTTCTACTAACTTAGAGTTATCATGCCATGCATGACATATTCCATGTCTCGCAGCTTTTCCAGTATCAAGATGATTTGTCTCATACTTTTTATCCTAAGGAAGTTTAGTTAGATGTTGATTCTACCTTTGAGGAGTATCCTATGTACATCATTGACCGGATCACGAAGGCTCTACGATGCCAGTATGTCCCTCTGGTACAGGTGTTATGGTAGCACAACTATATGCAAGATGAGGCTTGGGATTAGCAGGCAGATGTATGTGTCCAAAGGCCAGATTTGTTCTTAGATAGTGTTTCTCCACCCTTAGATGGTGAACTCAGAGACGAGTTCTTTTAAGGGGGTAGACGGTAAGAACCTATTTTTTCACACAAGTATGGATCCTTTAAATTTTGATCAAAATATATACTTTGAACCTAATATGGATGCCTAATGAGTTATCAATGGTATCAAGCGTGTACAAGGAAATTTTGGAGCCTATAACCCATATTTTTGGGGGAAATGGACATGTTGCATGGCTAGTACATGGTTGGCACATGATTTGGATAACTGTTCAGAAAGAAATTTTCAGACATTACCATATTTCACATTTTTCACACAACCATGATGCCTAACTATACAATCTCCCCTTCTACCCAGGTAATTGTGCACAATTTTCACACGATTTTTCAATCTGTGTGGACAAACCTTGCAAAGCCTATTTTTCTAGGTAAATTTTCTTTTTTCTGCTAATGATATATTAATCCACCTCTTCTTCCCTAATATGATTTCCCACAAGATTTACCTCCATGGATCTCATTTTGGAGCTTTTTGAAGGCCAAATCTAGGGATTTGAATATATCCTTTATCTGGGATCTAATCAAGCTTTTGTTCATAATTTTGTATGCACAATGGTAATTACTCGAGTCCATTTAATCCTTTCTTCTCCTCTATTTCTCTCAACCTATTTATCATGGTGTGAGAGTTTTTACCTTTTTATCAGTTCTACTCTATTCTAATCCAAACCAAGGGATGATACCAGAGAAGCATAATCGTACAACCCTAAGGTGGGTGGTCTATAAATCATCCCTCAAGTTCAATGATTTTGGAAATATCATGTGGGGCCCACTAATTTCATTAGGTTTCGTTTATATAATTTATATGTCATGCTTATAATCATTATAACTATATAGATATTATTTTTCCATATATGTGATTAATTATTGGTGGTTACACCCAAAACTCCATATATCCCATGTAGGATGTTATGTGTAACGCCCCGACCCCAGTTACCTAGAGTCAGTGCATTATTACATAACATTGGCAAGATCACAAAAGATCAAGTCTTGAAAGACCGATTAGTTTAGTAGCCTTGGGAACACTAGATACATTCATAAGTCTTACATTACATCATAAAGTGAAAAACTACAACAACATAGTCTCCATATTCCACACTCATATCCCCTCATAATATCCTTGCAGGTCAGTCATAAAATACTTCTTCACATCCTAGGAAAAATAAAACATATAAATGGGTGAGCTCATATCCTCAGTAAGGATAACAATATAACAGAAACTTTCATAAATAAGTATAAACATTTAAGGCAATGTATAACTAAAACAAAAGCCTTTTAAACTTGAAATTCAGAATAATATGGAAAAAATAAAATGAAATAATTCCATTTACTTATTCACATGAATATTCTACTATTCTAATAATCACATGAAATATCAATAACCACTTTCATAATGATGGAATGCATAATTCCAAACTTTTATAACCACATAGTCAAGGCCTTATTCCAAGATTACAAATAAGATTTTGTTAAGGCCTTGTGCTAAGAAACTAGTTTGTCTCATGAGACCTACCAATGCATCTAGGAGCTATAGCGGGCTCCACCCATCACTTACTAAGTCCAATGCATTCCTCATATGAACTGGTTCAAACATAACATAAACATTCATATTAAAACTAGCATACGAAATGTCAATAATTTCTCCATAAACCATGAATGGTATAAAAATAACACATCCACATTCAAACATTACACAAAACCTTCAATACAATATGTATGTTTTGTATCATAATAAATAATCTTCAAATAAGCTTAAAATCCATCAAAGGATGTTGACATAGATGAAATTAAAACTATTTGAGAGAAATATATCTTTTTTGAAGTCATTTAAAAGTCACATAATTATAAAAGAAAACATTTACTTTGAAAATATTCTTATAATCCTATAATGGAAGCTTCGTTGATTTTATAATGGTGGAAAATAACCACACCCACCGTATAAGTTAAAAAAATACATTCTTACCTTAATTTTTTCGAAAAGGTTAAAAAGGACCTTGTTTGGAAAACAGCAAAAAGATTCCTTTATAAACATCTTATAAAAGTCAAAAAAAGGTATAAATTAATTTTACCCATATTCTATAAAATATTAAGAATGTTTTGAAATGCATTTTTAAGAAACATGGATGTGGATGATAAATAGGTCCCAGTAGATAATTACGTATAAACAACCTCGGATAAGGAAGAGATTTTGAAATTAACCCTTACCTTGCACTTTTCCTTGGTCAAGGGTAGGTTAACCTCCTATATAATGATTAAAGAATTGTTATTAAATTATTTAAGAATCATATACATTAATATGATATCATATATGATCTTTTAACATTGCTTTGTTAATAATATCTTGGTATTATCGTTGTTTCGGGTGTTAACGGATTTGTTTTCCTTTATATACTTTATTACGTAAGTAATGCTTGTTATGGATAGGATGTATCTTATTCATATTCAGAATAATATTAAGTCTTTAAACATTATTTTTAATCATATAAGGAAACTTAGTCTTGAATGGATACGATGGGGAATGAATCTCATCGCATTTGTGGAGATGGTAATAAGTACGTACACACGAGCGACAATATCATTTTTTGATATTAAAATAATATATAATAGGATGTTATATAATATATAAATAATAATTATCATGTTATATTTATTATTTACATCAATTCCACGTCATTATTATACCCATCCAAATAATAATGTATTGAATAACAATTACACCGCGACGTGGAGACGGTAATTCGTACGTACGCATGTATGGTGACATGTCCTTAAAAGGATGGATAGAATAATGAATATGGTTGTACCATATTTATAATAACATCACAGTATATAGAATATACTGAAGTTATTATTTTAGAATTTAAATAACAAAGAAAGAAGAAGTGGAAGAAGAAAAGAACTTGAAAGAGGGTGGTGAAATTATTACCTCTTCTTCGGGTTCTTCCTTTTGATTTGATCAAAAGGGATCCTTAGGTTGGATTTATGACTAAATTAGGGCCTTTAGAATGAAGGGAGGACAGTTGAGAGTCTATTTGGGCAGGGTTTGGATGATCCAAATTGCTCTGAAGGTGTGAATTAGAGAGAAGGGGGAGTTCCCTTTAATAAGAGGGGTGAGGGGCACCTTAGGAAAAGCTTGAAATATTATTTTATAATAAAATAATTTTCAGTTTATAATGGCTCAAAAATAGATTATTTAAAGGATAAGGTGGGTATGTGTCAAAAACCACTCAACCAATAGGTTTTATACAGGTTTGGTTTACTATATTAACTTTATCTTTTAGATTTAACTCTTAGTAAAATAGTTTGACATTTACCATGTCACTTTGTATTTTTATATTATATGGTTAATAAACTTACTATATACTTTAAAGAGAACCCAAATTGGTTTATTAATAATAAAAATATCATTATATAAGTCCTTTTTCCGAACCTTAGATTTTTAGGAATAGAGTATCAATTAATAATATAATATTTGTTTTAAAAACTCTTTTATGTCAATTTTGACTCTATTTGGTATTTTGTTTTTTCTAAATTTATAAAAGCATTATTACTTCAAAAAAATTCATGTAACCAACCCTAATATGTCATATTTATATATAAAATTAGTTTAATTCATAAAAAGTCTCAAATTACATTTATTTGGATATTTATAATATCAACAACTTTAATATTTCATTAATTAGGTAATTATTGCATCATCATTGTGTCATAAATAAATTAAATTATTTAATTTATAAAAAATATAAATAAAATACCATTATGTAGTAAATATTTTTTATATTTCTAATTAATATTTATAGTCGAATTTATATTATGTTTAACCCTATATTAAAAATGTTTTAGTTATTAAACTTTGATTTTAACTCTTTTAACTATTCTTTGAATTAAATAATAATAAATGTCTTAATCTAATCCAAGTGGACCAAAGAGGTTCATATTTTATTACTAAGGTTTATTGGTCGAATTATACTTATCCAATAGAATTGTGACATGTGTTAGGGTAATAATAATATCATTTTTACCCTTAATTACCCTATTTTCTTTTAACCGTGGTAAATAAAAGTAAAAAGTTATTATTCACCAAAAATTATTTTTATCTTATTGAACCAAGTTTTACTTACTGATATCAACCATGTCTCTCCGATTTTTTAAATTACTCTCATAGAAGCAGTAAAATTAAGTTTTATGTGAATTCACAAATTCTCCTAGGAGGTGGGTAAAATACGGTGAAAAGTTCTATAAAATTTTTATGTATCTAAAATTATTATAAATTGACTCCAATGAATTACATTGAAATTATATAGGTATTATGTATCTATTTTGACCTAAAATAAATTTAAATAAAATAAATAAAAATTTGGTTTTAAACTATAACTTAGTGTTTTTTCACTATTCATCAAAAATTGAACGTTTTCAGAAAAATACCAAAAATTCACCCTAGGCTAATTTAGATATTCTGAATCCAAAAATGAAGTCCATTTTGAAAGATAAAATTTATAAAATTTCAAAAAGTGTGTATTACTATTCATAATGGCTAGTTTGATTGGTTGTGGTGTGTGTTAGAACTCGAAATTGCGTATAACACACGCAATTGTATTATTCAAAGAGAAGCGTACCATGGAAGCTTGGGGTGTCACACTCTCCCCCCCTTCAAATAATTTCATCCTCGAAATTTCTATAATATTACTACATAAAAAGATTCGGGTGGTTCTTCATCATCAGTTCCATGGGTTCCCACATTGCATCTTCCATCTTATGGTTTCTCCATAGAACTGTTACCAGACGAGTCGTCTGGTTTCTCAACACTTGTTCTCTGGTATCAAGAATCCTGATGGGCTCCTCGCAATAAGAAATATCGGGTTCCAGTTCTACTTCCTCATAGGTGAGTACATGCGTTGGGTCAGGCATGTATTTTCTCAATAGTGATATGTGGAACACATCATGAAATTTGGAGAGACTTGGTGGCATTTCCAAATGGTAAGCTACATCCCCAATTCGTTCTATAATTTCTAAAGGTCCGATGTACCTGGGACTTAATTTTCTCTTCTTACCGAAACGTATAACACCCTTCCATAGAGATACCTTCAAGAAAACATGATCTCCTACCTGAAATTCCAAATCCTTCTTTCGGTTCTCAGCATAGCTCTTCTGCCTACTTTGAGATTCTTTGATGTAGTTTTGGATTACCTTCACCTTTTCCATCATTTCCTCCAAAAGTTATAGTCCTATGAATTTTCTTTCTCCAATATCATCCCAACAGTTTGGTGTGCGACATCTCTTTTTGTATAACGCTTCATATGGTGTCATCTAAATACTTGAATGGAATCTATTGTTATAGGATAATTCTACCAGGGGTAAATATTGATCCCATATACCATGAAAGTCAAGTGATCAAGATCTCAATATATCTTCTAATGTTTGAATAGTCTGTTCTAATTGTCCATCAGTTTGAGGGTGGTAGGCAGTACTCAAACGAAGTTCAGTATCTAGGGATTTTTGAAGACTTTTCTATAATCTTGATGTAAAATGGGGATCACAATTGGAAACAATCGATAGGGGTACTCCATGAAGTCTCACAACTTCATTAATATATAGTCTTGATAGACGTTCAAGTGGTAGATCTTCTCTTATAGCAAGAAAATGTGCTGACTTGGTATGATGATCAATAATTACCCATATTTCATCGTTCCTTCTATGATTATTTGGTAGACCCATGACAAAGTCCATCGTAATATTATACTATTTCCACTCAGGTATGGGAATAGGTTGCATAACTCCTCTAGGCTACTGCCTTCCAGCTTTCACTTGTTGACAAACTATACACCTTGACACAAAATCAGCAATCTCCCTCTTCATGTTGTCCCACAAAAAATGTTCCTTCAAATATCTATACATATTAGTGCTACCAGGGTTTATAGAGAAATTGGAACTATGAGCATCATCTAACAATTCCCTTTTTAGATCAGGTATATCAGGAACACAAATTCTCTTCCCAAATTTCAAAATTCCATCTTCATACACAAAGTCACTCAATCTCCCATCATTCGCAGCTTTAATCCTCTTTTGAAATTCTTCATCATTGGTCTGAGAACTCTTTATCCTTTCTAGTAAAGATGGTTTGGAAACCATTTGAAAAATTATTGATGTTTCACCTTCCATGGTTATTCCCATATCCATCTTTACTAGATCCATAAAAATAAGATCCCTTTCAACTCTCGTCTTGTTCAAAACTCCATGATCCTTTCTGCTCAAAGAATATGCCACCTTATTTTCCTTCCCTGGGTGGTAGTGTATAGTGCAATCATAATCCTTGAGTAGTTAAAGCCATCTCTTTTTCCTCATGTTGAGTTCTTTCTATGAGAAAATATACTTCAAACTCTTGTGATCAGTATAAGTCTCACATTTTCCACCATAGAGATAGTGTCTCCAAACCTTCAAAGCAAAGATTACATCTGCTAACTCAAGATCATGAGTAGGATAGTTTTTCTCATGAATTTTTAGTTTTAGTTATGCATAGGCAATAACCCTATCATTTTTCATAAGGACACAACAAAGTCCTTTCTTTGAAGTATCACTATAAATAACAAACTCATCACTCCCTGATGGTAGAGTCAAGATAGGAGCATTGACTAATCTTCTCTTCAGTTCTTCGATACATTCTTCACACTCTTTTGTCCAAATAAATTTAACCCCATTACATGTGAGATTCATTAATGGGTTAGCCAATCGGGCAAAATTCTGGACGAAACGTCGATTATAACCTACTAAACCAATAAAATTGCGTACCTCGGTTATACTCATCGATGATGGCCATTCTTGGATTGCTCTTGTCTTAGAAGGATCAACAGAGATTCCATCCTTAGAGACAATATGGCCCAGAAAAGAAATCTTCTGAAGCCAGAATTCACACTTTCTAAAATTCCCATATAATTCATGTCTTCTAAGAGTCTTCAGGATAATGCGTAAGTGAATTTCATGATCTTCGTAGCTTTTGGAGTATACCAAGATATAATCAATAAATACCACTACAAATTCATCAAGATATTCCTTGAAAACTCTATTCATTATATCCATGAAGACAGAGGGTGCATTAGTCAATCCAAAAGGCATTACTGTAAACTCGTAATGCTCGTACCTGGTTCGAAATGATGTTTTCAGAATGTCTTCCTTCTTCACACACAACTGATGATATCCAGATCAAAGGTCAATATTTGAAAAGTATTGTGCTCCAAGAAATTGGTTGAATAAATCATCAATGCTAGTTAGGGGTACTTGTTCTTCATTGTTATAACATTGATCTCCCTGTAGTCAATGCACAACCTCATAGATCCATCTTTCTTCTTAACAAAAATAATAGGGGCTCCCCATGGAGAAATACTAGGGTGAATAAATACCTTATTAATCAATTCCTCTAGTTGTTTCTTTTGTTCCACTAATTCCACAATGGTCATTCTATAAGGGGTCTTCGATATGGTCCTTGAACCAGGAATTAAGTCAATAGAAAACTCAATTTCTCGATCTGGAGGATGTCTAGGTAAATCCTCTGGAAAAACATCAACATATTCGTGAACAATAGGTACAATCTCTATTCGAACATTCCTTTCCTCACCCACAATTATTTCATTCTCTTCCTCCCCAATAATTTAATTTAGTTGAGCTACTGGGGGTGCATCTAGGTAAGAATAAGGTGGTGATGTTTCTGCTCTAAAGATAAGGTACTCCTTATAATCATCAAAAATTGTAACCTCCTTCTTCTTACAATAAATTTTTGCATTATGGTCCGAAATTCAATCCATACCGAGGATTATATCAAATTAAATCATGGGTATGACAATGATATCAGTAGATAAAGAACATTTATATGCCCTAATGGGAACTGATTCATATAACTTTGTATCAATGAAACTTCTATTAGGAGTTTTGACTGACAACTTCCTTTTTAAATCAAATTGGAAATATCTAATTTTCTTAGCAAACTGGGAATATATGAAACAATGCGACGATCCAAAATAAAATAAATCATTGACTAAACTTGAGGAAACCATTAAATTACCTGCCACCACATCTTTTGGAGCTTCAACCTCATCAGTAGTGATCACATAAGCTTGGACTTGATCCCTTGGCCTTTTCTGAGGTAAGTTTCCCTGACGCTTAGGAAATTCATTTGCATAATGTCCCATCTCCCTACAATTGTAGCATTGAACATCGGTAGCTTGTTTCTTCTCCTTGCAATCACGAGCGTGGTGGATTTTTCAACACACTAATAATAGACTCCCATTCCCTTAAAGAAAGTTTCGGGGTGTTTCTTCCCACATTTACTACAGGATGGATATTCAACTTTTCCCTTGTTCCCTTTATTTCCATTTCCAAAGTGATCAGCATATCTCTTATTATCTTTATTTGCTTTAAAGTTGTAAGACTTAGAGAATTCATTTTCTGTCTTGATAGCACATGAGACAATATCTTCATATGACAAGAAGGATTGTGAGACTAATTATTGATGGAGAAATGGTTTTAACCCATCAAAGAAATGATCAATCTTACTTCTTGGGTTACGTATATAATCTGCAGCATGCCTTGATAACTTTGTAAAGTTAGACTCATACTTTGCAACATTCTCGTCCTCCTTTTTCCTCATACTTAGAAATTGTCTTTCCATATCCACTCGATGGTCATGAGGAAATTATTTTTCTAAGAAAATATCTTTAAACTCCCTCCATTCCATATTTGATACTTCATCATATTCCTTCGTGTTTTGAATCAATGACCACCATTGATTAGCTTCTCCAGTGAGGCGTTAAACTGCCATGACAACTTTTTCTCTTTCGCTACTCCCCAAGGCATGGAATATTTTCTCTAAGGAATTTATCCATTGCTCAGCTACAAGTGGATTTGTACCCCCATTGAATTTTGGTGGTTGTTTCCTCATGAAGCGATCTAACATTGATCCTCCATGCTGTGGATCAGGGTGCTCCATATGGGTAAGGTTAATATTCATAACCTAAGTGAGTTGTCCCAGTATAGTGATAAGTAGATCAGCACCAGTTGCATCACCAGCTCAACTATAATTATCTTGATTAGAAGGTAAATACCTACATGAAGTGTGTTCATTGATATGGTTTCCATTCTTTCCACTAGGCGCCATTTCTAAACAATGTCATACACTAGATTAGTTTATCAATCGTGATAAATAATTCCAAACTTGTAAAACACTTAACATAAATTGAACAGTTTATGGATATAATCCGTAATCATAAAAATGTTTTCTTTGAGGAAGTATATACTTATAAACCCTTCATAATGGTTTGTAAAGAAAATTATAATTATCCTAAGCATATCCCCCAGGAGTGTCATAACCAAGAGTGCAGCAAGGCCCATTGTCATGCACCAGTTCTCGTTCGAGTCTAGCTCAAAACAGTGTTTTTGGGTTTTACCCTTAGGTACATCTGTGTCAGATCCGCCTCTACCTACTCGTATCCATATAGGGATGTATTTCTTGGAAAACTCACAAATTCTCTACAATGCCAAAATTCTAGGAAATTCTTCTATACTAATCCTCAAAGTCCATCTGAGGTCTATGTGCTCTAATCCGAGTTTATCTAAATCTAGATTCTAAGGTTTGTACTAAACTTCCTCTGATAGCAGCTATAACGCCGCAACCCCATTTACCCAGATTCATTGAATTATTACATAACATTGTCATGATCACAAAAGATCAAGTCTCGAAAGACTGATTAGTTTAGTAGCCTTGGGAACACTAGATACATTCATAAGTCTTACATTACATCGTAAAGTGAAAAACTACAACAACATAGTCTCCATAGTCCACATTCATATCCCCTCAAACTATCACTGCAGTTCAGTCATAAAATAATTCTTCACATCCTGGGAAATATAAAACATATAAAGGGGTGATCTCAGATGCTCATTAAGGATAACAATATAGCGGAAACTTTCATAAATAAGCATAAACATTTAAGGCAATGTATAATTAAAACAAAATCCCTTTAAACTTGAAATTCAGCATAATATGGAAAAAAAATGAAATAATGTCATTTACTTATTTACATGGATATTCTACTAGTCTAATAATCACATGAAATATCAATAACCACTTTCATAATGATGGAATGCATAATTCCAGACTTTCATAACCACATAGTCAAGGCCTTGTGCCAAGACTACAAATAAGATTTTGTCAAGGCCTTGTACCAAGACACTAGTTTGTCTCATGAGACCTACCGATGCATCGAGGAGCTATAGCGGGCTCCACCCATCACTTACTAAGTCCAATGCATTCCTCATATGAATAGGTCTAAACATAACATAAACATTTGTACTAAAACTACCATACGAAATGTCAATACTTTTTCCATAAACCATGAATGGTATAAAAATAACACATCCACAGTCAAACATAACACAAAACCTTCAATAAAATATGGAATTTTTGTATCATAATAAATCAACTTCAAATAAGCTTAAAATCCATCAAAGGATGTTGACATAGATGAAATCAAAACTATTTGAGAGAAATATATTTTTTTTGAAATAATTTAAAATTCACATAATTATAAAAGAAAACATTTACTTTGAAAATATTCTTATAAGATTTTAAGGGAATATTCTATGATTTTATAATGGTGGAAAATAGCTGCACCCACCGTATAAGTTAAAAAAAGACATTCTTACCTTAATTTTGTCGAAAAGGTTAAAAAGGGACTTGTTTGGAAAACGACGAAAAGATTCCTTTATAAACATCTTATAAAATTCAAACAAGGGTATAAATGAATTTAACCCATAGTCTATAAAATATTAAGAATGTTTTGAAATAAATTTTTAAGAAACATGGATGTGGATGATAAAAAGGTCTCAGTAGATAATTACGTATAAACAACCTCAGATAAGGAAGAGATTGTGAAATTAACCCTTAACTTGCACTTTTCCTTGGTCGAGGGTAGGATAACCTAATCTATAATGGTGAAATAATTGTTATTAAATTATACAAGAATCATATACATTAATATGATATCATATATGATCTTTTAACATTGCTTTGTTAATAATATCTTAGTATTATCGTCATTTCGGGTGTTAACAGATTCGTTTTCCTTTATATGATTTGTTACATAAGTAATGTTTGTTTTGGATAGGATGTATATTATTCATATTCAGAATGATATTATGTCTTTAAACATTATTTTTAATCATCTAATGAAAATTAGTCTTGAATAGATACGATGGGGAATGAATCTCATCGCGTTCGTGAGACGGTAATCTGTACGTATGGACGAGCGATAATATCATTCTTTTGATATTAAAATACTATATAATTGGATGGTATATCATATATACAGAATAATTATCATGTTATATTTATTATTTACATCAATTACACATCATTATTATACCCATCCAAATAATAATGTATTGAATAACAATTACACCACGACGTGGAGACGGTAATCCGTAGGTACGCACGTATGGTGACATGTCATTCAAAGGATGGATATAATAATGAATATGGTTGTACCATATTTATAATAACATCACAGTATATAGAATATACTGGATTTTTTATTTTATAATGGAAATAACAAATAAAGAAGAAGTGGAAGAAGAAAAGAACTTGAAATAGGGTGGTGAAATTATTACCTCTTCTTCGGGTTCTTCCTTTTGATTTGATAAAAAGAGCTCATTAGGTTGGCTTTATGACTAAAGGAGGGACTCTAGGATGAAGGTATTACAATTGAGAGGGTATTTTGGCAGGTTTTGGCCGAGACAAATGGCTTTGAAGGTTTGAATTAGAGAGAAGGGGGAGTGCCCTTTTATAAGAGGGGTGAGGGGCGCCTTAGGAAAAGCTAGAAATATTATTTTATAATAAAATCATTTGAAGTTTGTAATGGCTCCAAAATGGATTATTTAAAGACTAAGGTGGTTATGGGTTTAAAAACACTCAACAAATAGGTTTTAGACAGGTTTGGGTCACTATATTAACTTTATCTTTTAGATTTAACTCTTAGTTAAATAGTTTGACATTTACCATGTCACTTTGTATTTTTATATTATATGGTTAATAAACTTGCTATATACTTTTAAGAGAACCCCAAGTGGTTCATTAATGATAAACCTATCAATATATAATATTTCTGGCTGAACCTTAGATTTTTAAGAATATAATATCAATTAATAATATAATATGTTTTCTAAAAACACTTTTATGTCAATTTTGACACTATTAGGTATTTTGTTTTTGCTAAATTTTTAAGAGCATTATTACTTCAAAAAAAATCATCTAACCAACCATAATATGTCCTATTAACTTATAAAATTAGTGGAATTCATAAAAAGTTTCAAATTACATTTATGTGGATATTTATAATATCAATTACTTTAATATTTCATTAATTAGGTAATTACTGCATCATCATTGTGTCATAAATAAATTAAATTATTTAATGTCTAAAAAATATAAATAAAATACCATTATGTATTAAATATTTTTAGATTCCTAATTAATATTTAGAGTTGAATTTATCTTTTGTGTAACCCTATATTAAAAATGTTTTATTTATTAAACTTTGATTTTAACTCTTTTAACTCTTCTTTGAATTAAATAATAATAAATGTCCTAATCTAATCCAAGTGGACCAAAGAGGTTCATATTTTATTACTAAGGTTTTTTTGGTCTAATTATACTTATCCAATATAATTTGGACATGTGTTAGGGTAATAATAATATAATTTTTACCCTTAATTACCCTATTTACTTTTAACCGTGGTAAATAAAGGTAAAAAGTTACTATTCACCAAAAATTATTTTTATTTTATTGAACCACGATTTACTTAATGATATTAACCGTGTCTCTCGGATTTTTGAAATTCCACTCACAGAAGCGGTAAAATCATGTTTTATGTGAATTCGTAAATTCTCCTCGGAGGTGGGTAAAAGACGGTGAAAATTTATATAAAATTTTTATATATCTAAAATTATTATAAATTGACTCCAATGAATTAAATTGAACTTATATAGGTATTATTTATCTATTTTGACCTAAAATAAATTTAAATAAAATAAATAATTACTTAAATAAAAAATCGTTTTTATACTATAACTCTGTGTTTTTTCACTATTCATAAAAAATTGAACGTTTTCAGAAAAATACCAAAAAGTCACCCTAGGCTAATTTCGATATTCCGAATCAAAAAATGATGTCCATTTTAAAAGATAAAATTTATAAAATTTCAAAAATTGGGTATTACTATTCATAATGGCTAGTTTGATTAGTTGTGGTGTGTGTTAGAACTCGAAGTTACATTCAACACATGCTATTGTATTATTCAAATAGAAGCGTACTGTGGAAGCTTGGGGTGTTACATTATGACATAATTAGGTTTTTATTATTTGACATTTTTGAGCCACCGTTCAGGTGTTGCTTTTCTTAACCCTTTTAAGGGTAAGCTTTTCAATATTAAATTGATTGATTTATATTGTGAATTTCATAATGTCAAGTACCGTGTATTCTTACCACTTGACCCACCAAAGTTAAGTGATTCAATTGATAGTTAAATGTGAAATTGAAATTGGAAAGTATACCAAGTATATGATTTGACCGCATTAAATGTGAATGATTAATAGGTTTCATGTTTTTAGCACCCCTTACCACATTAATTGAAGGTAGCAGAATGGACCTGAATTATTGAATATGATTTAAATGGAATTAATTATAGTTTCATGTTACTTGTAATTTTCACACTAATTAAAGGAAAGGATTTGACCAAATGGACTTATTGATAAATTACAACTTGATTAAAAGCTTTCATGCTACTTGACCTTATCACACTAATGAATTGAAAGGCTTGAAACAAATTATATATTACATGACTTCAATGTCAAATAAGAGTGTCCTAACTTGAGATCGCCTTGGATTCTTATTGGGGAATTATATGAGAACTCGGGAACCCCATTTCGATTCAAGGATACGACTTGCTTAGGTTGAGACCCACCTAGATCCCGATCCTTGTATATTCTTTGGATGCTTGGTATGACCCCATAGGATCCCTTCAATATTATTACAGGATGACTTGGATACACTCCTTGGATCTAGCATTGAAAAGTAGGTTCCGTGTTTAAATCCCATCAGGCCCAATCATTGTTGATCCCTATTTTAATTTGGATGATGTCCTTGGACTCAGTTGACATCTTATTGTGGAATGCCTTGGACTATGCTACTTGGATTATAGTCTTACCCCTAGCCAGGCTACAGTTATTATTGATTTGGTGACCCTTGAGTTCTACGTCTCCTTGATTATTACCTTGGGACTTCACTATTAAATATCATTACAGGTTCCCTTATTATAACTTGGAACATTCACTATTCTTTACATGTGATATGTTATAAACTGGTAACAATAAAATAATTAATTGGTTACGTGTTCAGACACCAGTTGAGGGCTGAAGAAGTTACTTGGATATTTAGTTACACTGTAGGGATTTACTTTATATAGGCATGCTTTCACACTATTACATTTCCATTACATGGGCCAGATGTTATAGACACCATTGGTGGTGGCCCACTGAGATTTATCTCACACCCTCTCTGAGTGTCTTTTGGTACCCAGAGTAGATTACATAGTTGCATGTGATGATAAAGTGAACAATACAGCTCCAAACACTTTATTGCTTGTTTTTTAGTATGGATCATGATAGCAGATGACAGAGTTGGATCTCAAGATGCTTGGGATAGTCTTTTATTTCCTTTATACTTATGTGGAACATGTTATTCCTACTATCTTGTATCCATGTTTTCTAGTTTTCTAGTGACATGACATATCATCCGTTGTTGAATGATATTCCATTTGTTTCAATTACTGTTATTGTTGTCTCTATTTTTCAATTTTTCCTTCTATTTAATTGTACTACTTATTCTATTTACCACTATTTATAGTCATCTGTTGTGCTATACTTTAGTAATTAGGTCATAGTCTCCCCATGGAAACACACAAGGCCTGCTCTTCTAGTCAGTAGCCTCTGGCATTTGGGGAGATGAGTTTTAGGCCATGTGGCCCACCAGGCTCAAGGCATCCATTAAGTGGAATTCGGGTCTGGGATGTCACACATACACATACAAATGTTCACATACATCCATGTACTTATTGGGAGAATGTACTATTAGTTACTATGCAGGTCATGGCAAAGTCGATGATGCTAATGATGACATAGGTAGGTGGTGATGCAGGCACGATGAAGTTAGACAGTGATGTGAATGTTATGCATGGCACAGTGATGCACGCGAGATGATACAGGCATGACGTTCCATAGGGCTTTCGTTCCATGTTATGGGATTCATACCCACTCGGCCTACAGGCCATGTAATAAATAAATAAGGCTTTATGGGTGGGTTATCCCCTTGGGGGGGATATGTTCTACCATTATGGCTTGTGTGTGTGGTGTGTGTGAGTGTGTGTTTGAATGTAATTGTACCCCCAAGCACCTAATATATATATAATTTTTTAAAAATAATATTAATATAATATATTTATACATACATTTTTTAATCAATGTATATAAATATATTATTAAATATTTTTATCGATTAATATAAATTTGATATTTTTATATATATAATTATGAAAATAAGATAGATAATAATTTTTTATTATAATATTTTTATAGAAATCATTTATAAAAATACATAATTATGTATATATTAATTAAAATATTCATTTATCCCTTTATTAATACATTTTTTCATTATTAAATGGGGTATTTTATCAATGCTATAAAAAGCACTGATAAAGGGATACCTTTGTAAGTGTTAATAAAAGCATTGAAAATTTGTGTAATTTTATCATTTCTTTATTATCACTAATAACAGTTACTTTTATCCAGGATTTTATCTAGAACTGATAACAGTCTCCCCTTTATCCACATTTTTTAGTGATGATAATGGTTAGTAATTAATAATAATGAATCTATTGTAGTGTTCCCAACTTCTAATGTCATAACATGTGAAACATATAATATTTGTCAATCCTACCAAGCAAATGGATTCATCATAATAGTTTTCATGATTCTTTCCTTAATGGTGAATGTGAATATTCTTCATATATGAAGAATATTATTCTATTTTTTTATAAATATTTCTCTTACAATTATTTTAAAGGCTTTATTATAGGTCACAGTAATATTTTTGATGAATTTTGTAACATATTTTACTTTTTTCATTCTATGACTTGATCGTGTAATTATTAGACTTACCTTGGATTTTTTATGACATGAATTTCATTTTAAGGGTGATAATCACCTAATTTTATCTTATCATGATTAAAAGTAATCATGATTTTGATTTTTTGATGTTTTAATATTTTATATACTATTATGGTGATTAAATATGACTCTTCCATGTTTAATTGACACAGGATGATATGGGTTTTTTTACTAGATGAATTTTTACAATTGAATTGAATTATTTTCCCCTGAAAGGGGAAAGGTGGTTGATATTGTATAATTTCTTTGTTGTTTCACATTAAAATCAGTTTAGATTTTAGGATTAAAATATATTTTATAGAAGAGTTTTATTTACTGTTTTTTATGGAATTAAGTGCTATGGATTCCTATTTACATATATAGTTATTGTTACTCAATGCTATATTATAAAATACACAATTGATGATGGTTTATTTATTCAACTATTTTTGGTGTATTTACTCAACACCATGATTCACTTACTGTTGGTCTGTTTATTTTACTATTTATTCTATGTAATTTACTCTATTGTCTAGTTATGGTTGTACCTATGAATGGAAAACCTATATTACACTTCAGTGTATACACATTCTTCTGTTCAATTACAAATTTAGTTTATATATTCTTAGAGTTTAGAGAGAAAACCTATATACTTGGATGATTTGGCAGTGAAGATGTAATTACTGGTGGAATTTTTGATTTGTGTTATAGAGTAATTTTACATTGAATTTTTCAAATTTATATATTTACCTCAAAAGTGAATTTTTTTCTTTCCTTTACGTTGTTAATTTTTAAATTATTTACCTATATTATCCTTTCCAAATTTGGGCCCACAAACCATTTTTTTTAAAACACACACATTCAATTTATACATTCTTCAGTTTATATGTTCTCATCATAATATTCAGTTTATACATTATATTTCTATACATTAGCATATATATACATACATTCTGTTGTTTATAAATATCTATTTTGAATTATATATTTATAAAAAATTATGATATACATAATTTAATCCTATAATTATATATATATATATATATATATTTGATACATCCTATAATTATTCACTTGTGACATTATATAATCTTTATTTTAGTAGATTTTACTAATTTATTTAATCAACTTATGAATACTAGTTCTTATCTAACCTTAGAGAAGCATGGAACATATTTTATATGTGAAAGTCTCATTCTAAAATTTAGAAATAATATAAATCCAAACATTCTATATATGCATAGATTAATGAAAAGTACTATGAAAAAAGTGGGTATTTTGAAATGGATGTGTATAGCTATAATTAATTATAAGGAAACCTTTTTCATCATTTAGTTCCCATAAAAACACATGCAAGAGGTTTAGTTATCAATTGAACTTATACCCAAATATTTTCCAATATCCAAGAATCTATATATAATAGTCTTCGTTAAACATAAAGGGATGAATAATAAACTACAAGATAATATAGATAAAGGTTTTATACATCCAAGTGATTCACTTTGTGGTTCATCAGTTCTTTTCATCAAGAAAAATAATGGGTAAATGCATGCCTATATTGATTATCATGATCTAAACAATATCATAATAAAGAATAAGTTTCATCTTCCATAGATTGATGACTTGTTTGATCCACTATGTGGATGCAAATACTTCTCTAATGTAGATATTTGGTCAAGGTATAAATAAAGTAATGATGAATAAGGATGATATCCCTAAGACTATTTTTTATATAAGGTATGGACACTAAAAATTCATAGTGATGCCATTTGGTCTCACTAATTATCTATCTATCTTCATAAACTTAATGAATAGATTCTTGAGGTATTACCTCAATAAATTTAGGGAATACTTTATATATTATATTCTTATGTACTCCAAAAGTAAATAGTAATATGAGGATCATTTTAATGTCGTACTGAAGACCTTGTGAAAGGAAAATTTATATGTGAACTATATTAAATGTGAGCTTTGTATGGAACGAGTAACATTCTTGGGGAACATTATCACTATTAAAGGGATATTTATGGATACTTTTAAAATAGAGGAAATTAAAGGATTTCCTAGAATAAATTATATGAAATAGATACATAGTTTCATTGGGTTAGTTGGAAATTATTGTGTATTTTTGAGAAACTTTTCATGATTGTAAATCCCACTAACCAAGATAAATAGGAATATAGTGAATTTTATTTGGATTAATGGATATTAGGAGAGCATTAAAGATCTAAATATTAGGCTATTCACTACACTTTTTCTCAAATTACCCACCAATAGGGAAGTCTTTTTGATCTATAGAAATTCAACTAAAAATGGATTGAGTTTTGTACTCATGAAAGATTAAAAAAACGGATACCCTATGCCTCCCACCAGTTAAATATCCCCGAGAAAACTACCCAATGCATGATTTGGAATTGGATGTAGTGATCTTGATATTGATGATTTAGTGACATTATCTATATGGGGAGAACTATGAAATATATATGGATCATAAAATCTAAAATTATATATTTTCATAAAAGGATGTAAATATACACCAATGAATATGGTTAAAGTTTATTAAGGATTATGATTGCTCAATCTATTACCATAATGTGAAGAAAAACATAGTGGAAGATTCTATGAGTA
The DNA here is from genome assembly GCA_963277665.1 of Viscum album. NCBI lineage: Eukaryota > Viridiplantae > Streptophyta > Magnoliopsida > Santalales > Viscaceae > Viscum > Viscum album. Next base: position 34,967 of record CAUJRU010002878.1, on the reverse strand, counting down.
AAATGGATCCCATAACCCTATCGATGATGAGGATTCAAAAGGATCTAATATTCTTGTACAATCATAGGTTGGACATGGGAATCATTAAAGGAATTACATCCTACATTTCTAAAATAACTACTCAACCATCCAATCATGAAAGGATAAAGGGGGCCCAAAAAGATGATGAGGATCTACAAAAAAAGGTAGTGAATCTTTAAGAGTTCAACTTTGTTAAAGATGGAGTTATAAGGTTTGAAACTCAGATATGCTTCCCATAAAAACCATAGTTGTAGGGGGGACTTATAGATGACGTTTATAGCGCATCCCTCTCTATTCATCTAAGAATCACTAAGATATATAGAGATATGAAGAAAAACATATAGTAGGATAACATAAAGATGAAGATTAAAGAATTTGTATCTCAATTCTTGGTGTGCCAACAAGGCAAGGATAAATGAAAAAATTCTAAGGGTATGATGAAACCATTTCTTATACCAGTATGGAAATGGAAAAAATAACCACTGATTTCATCATAGGAATCTATATGACATCTAAATGAAATAATTCCATCTAGGTGGTTTTCGATCTCATTATAAAGTCAGTGCATTTATATGCTATCAAATAATATTTCTATCTTGACCAAATCACTAAGATATAAATAGTGTAAGTGGTAAGGATATATGGATTAACACACTCATTTGTATCCTATCAATATCTGATATTTACCTTGTGGTTCTAGAGAAACATTTAGTAAGTGTTGGATACAGATATGATTTTTAGTTCTTCTTATCACCCTAAGATGGATGGTCGGTATGAGTGAACCATTTAAACTCTAGAGGATATGTTCAGATCATATTCAATGGATTTGAAAGGATTTTTGGATCAACACATTCCCCTAGTGGATTTATTATATAAAAAAACTTTCCACTCTATAATTCAAATGGAACCTTATGAGGCTCTATATGGGAAGAGGTGTGAGTCTCCAATATACTAGGATAAAGTTATAGAGTAATGGTACATTGTCTTATCCAAGAGATTATTGAGTATGTTTAAACCATTCAACCTCATATGAAATGCACAAAATGATGATAGAAAATATAATAATACAATCATTGATGATACCTATAGTTTGAGGTTAGAGATAATGTGTTCCTTTTTATATCATCATGGAATAAATTCATGAGGTTTCCAATGAAGGGAAATTTTAGTCCAAGAGAAATCATCCCTTTTGAGATCCTTGATCACATTGTAGATGTATCCTATAGAATTAAACTCCCACCTAATTTATCCTATGTACATGATGGTTTCAATGTATCCATCTTTAAAAAGTATATAACAGGCCCCTAAAATGTACTAAATCCATAGGTGGTACCCTTTGAGAATGATATTTTAGGTGATGAGTAGTCAATGAAGAACTTGGATCATAGAGACAAAGTTCTATGAAGCAAGACTTCTCACCAGATCAAAGTGTTGTGGTGGAATCACAAGTTTGAGGGGTGACATGGTAAATAGAGGAGGTGGTGAAACAGAAGTACCCTCATCTGTTTTAGTGTATTAAAGAAAAATTCAAGTTTGAAATTTATGAATTAGGGGATAATGTAACTACTTTAAATTTTATTAATGAAATTTCCATTTGAATGAATAGATTCCTTATTAAGTAATGAAGTTGTAAAAAACATGTAAAGACTCGGAATTCCTGTGGAAATTTTTTGTATATACATGGAAATTTTACGAGTCTGCAGTTTCTTACAGTGCTTGATTCAGAGGCCCGGTGTGCCCGGAATCAATTTCTGAAGATTTTTTCAGGTACGTTCAGTAAACGTATGAACATGATTTCATATATTTTGAAACGGTTCTCAGAATTGAAATCTGAGGACACTGTTGAACTCGCAGTGCCGATAATCGCTTAAGGAGACCTTTACTGCAGTTGTGTTCTAACGAGAATGCAAGATAGTTCGGGGGGGTTAATTAAATTTAATAAAAATATGTGTTAGCCATATTTTTATTTGATGTGGTAGTTAGAACCGCCAAGGGGAGGTTAGTGGAGGGTCCCACCTGCACATAACCTCCCTTGGGAGGATGTTAATAGTTGGGGCCCACCAAAGCTCCTAAACTTCCTTAACTCCCCTTTAACCCCTTGAACCCCCAATTAAGGAGGATGAGCTCTTCACTTTCCCCATAAATTTTTGGAGCCTCTTCACATTCCCCCTCCAAATTAATGATCCAACACCACCTTTTAATTAAGTGATGTAACTTAATGAATTTGAATCATTTTGAATTCATAATTCCAAAATTATAGTAAGATATGTTATTATATTATTTTGGGGTTGGCATAATCTGGTGGTGGAGCCTTGGTAGGATTGAGAGAATATCCTCTCAACGAAGAACGCCCATCTCCACCGAAGAACGACGATGACGTCTTCTTCCTTCTTCAACCAGGGCAAGGAAGAAATGCACCTCCACCCACAAAGTACACCGATGACATCATCTTGACTCGTCTTCACTGAACTCTACCTCCTTTGACATTGACGGAACGACGTTCGTCTCCCGCAACGTCCGTCTTCCATGACTCCGTCGTTCATCACCGAACTTGAGGTAGGGATTTTAGTTGAATTCCTTCCTTGTTCTTCGTCATTCAAACCTCAGTTTATTTATTGGCCAATTTTTATCACCTAACATGGAGGGCGTGGGGCGAACAAACACAACCTGACATCCCTCCATTGGTTCTTGATTGGTTGATGATGACGGTGGTGCAAAGGCGCCACCGGAAGAGAGAACCGCGGTGGAGCATCGGCGGTCGGTGACGGGCCGGCCGCGAGAGGAACCAGTGGCTCAAGGACCACCAGGTTTCCAAAGGGGCGTGGTGTCGTCACGCCGTGCAAAGAACTGGGCCACGGCCAGGCGGGCCGCAAAGGTGCTGGAGGGGCGCGGTGCTGACGCACCCCGCTGGAGGAAGGGGTAGCGGCCATGCGGGTCGTGGTTGACAAAGATGGCGCGGTGTCATTGCGCCGCGCTGGAGGTGCAGGACCACGGCCTTAGGTCGTGGTGGACGGAAGAGGGCGGCCGGCTCATTAGGCCGCCAGTGCGCGCCAGGAGGGACCCTACGGGTCTCATAGTTATCATAGTTACAAGGGCTGGTACCATGCACCAGTCGTTTTGGGATCCCGGGGGGGTGTAATCCACCCCCCCCCCCCCCCTTTCATGGCTAGCCGGCCACCCGGGCCAGTCGGCCAGCCAGCAACCCAGGCCAGCTGGCCCGCCGGCCCCATGGGCCGCGGCCGGCCGCGCCGCTCGCCACCCGCGCCACCCGGCCCGGGCCGCTTCCTTGGTTCGGGCCTCCCACTGGGGTCGGGCTGACCACTCAAGTTGGGCCACACTCTAGGACCGGGTCAGACCCGTGGACCGGGTCAGACCCCGGTTCAAACCCGCTTTGGCCATTTTCACCTTTCCGTGCATAACTTGGACTACGGGTGTCCGATTGACGAACCACCTGCAGTGATGGAAATCTTAGAGAAATACGATTCTTTTAGCATATTCTAATTAAGGTTTGGACATAGTTGGGATACATACGGGTTGGTTTGAGCCTAAAAACCAATCGGGCCCCTGGAAAGGAAATGCCAATAACTCACAGACCGGGCATCCGTTTGACGCGCAGTCTATCGCGTTGGGTTCCTTATGATGAAACGAAACTACGTGATACATTAACTCAAGACTTCATGGTATTTGATGTATCAATTCTTGGCTCGAGGAGTGGAACCTTCTAGAATCAAGCGTACTGTGTGCGGGAACCCCAGGGCTGGCTGCGACTGAGATGACAGGATCCTCCATGGGGTCGACTGCGACGATACTATTCCAGGATCCTCTGTGGGTTCGACAGCGATGACTATTATACCAGGATCCTCACTGGGTTCGACAGTGGTGACTTCTGTACTGGGATCCTCTGTGGGTTTGACAGCGATGACTTCTATACCAGGACCCTCCATGGGTCCGACAGCGCTGATATTGTTCTAGGATCCTACGTGGGTTCGACAGAGGATATGATTCAGAGGCTACATCTAATCATCTCTACCCCTCTTCATATGTTGTATTCTTGTGTGATCTGAGTCTTGTCTTTCAATCATTATCATTGAGGTGATTGACTTTACTTCCTTTGTGGAATGGGTTGTTCTTGGGCTCGAGTGTTGGATCCGGAATGTGTTTAGTAACTTAGATATATATATGGTCATATACATAAGTAGGGTTGGTTGATACTTTGTGATTGTATCTTTCTTCTTTGGTTTATCCTTAGTGGATTCTGGGAGACCTTCGGGGGTCTTGGGGTCCTCTAATGAGTATTTTTATACTCACCCCTGCACGGCTTCGCCTGCACCTTTTTGTGTTCTGTGCAGACAACGGTTAGCAGTGATCGAGGCTAAGGGTGATGGACGAGAGGCTTCTCGGAGCTGGACTAGACAGGACTTACCTCAAGGAATATTTGATCGAGATCTATACCTACCCATCAGGTAGGATTCTCAGGTGGAAGATCCAGGATTTTTTTTTCCCTTTTTTCTTGTACTTGTACTTGTTGTTCAGTTGGGTTTGTATACTGGCCCACTTACTTTCAGCACAGCTTTATTTTCTATATTAGTACTTGTGATTCTACTGTTTGTGTTCAGACTGTGTGTGTTACAGGTTTAAAGGAAATGTCTTCCCTTTTATCAGGGATTCGCCTTTGGTGCTAGTCGTCAGCCCCTGGCCTATGGAAGGCAGGCTTGGGGTAGTCACGGCACGGACCCCGATGACGGGTCGTGACAAAACACATACACTACTTTTGTTATTTTGGACTGTTATAAAATATATTGTGATTAATTTAAAAGTTTTTTAAGAATCATAACCATTGATAATATATCCATTATACAGTGAACATTGATATTATTATACATTAAGGTTTATGATAAATTCTAATTGACATAGATCAAATAAGTGATGGCCTTAACCAGTAGGAACATACCTAATAAAGCCCATTTATCAAAACTTCCGAGGGAAATGGAATCATTAGGATTTTCCCTTGAACAATACCAATCTAATATTCAAAAACTTAAACATGGGTAAAACCATTTACAAGAGAATTTAAATATTATAGATATCATGTCCAAAAGTATGTTCTCCAAACCACCCCAAGAAAGAACCACCATCACACTCCTTACCCTTAGGGAATACACTGGTGTAAAAAAGGGGTTATGTATCTAGACCCTTGTAGTCTTAATTTTTATGTATACTTTTTAAATAAAAAAATGATAATATTTAACCTTTTTTATTATTACTTTATAAATTATTATATAATGAGTTTTATAAAAATTATAAATTTATATGAGGGAGCCAAGTTGTATTTTTGGGAAGTATATGGTTTCAAATATGACACACTTTTGATAAATTCAATAATTTTTGAAATTAATGTTATTTTATTAAACTTTTCTTATTATATAGTAATTATTTAAATAAAAATGATAATGTAATATAATTAAGTCAAATGTAAATTTTATAATGGTTGTAAAGTAGATAGTATTATAAAAACTTGTATTTTACAGTAAATAATGATTTCATTTAAATGTAGAAATTATCATATGTAGGAAATTATTTTTGTAAAATAAATATTATTTTTTAAATCAGGATATCAAAATTATCTAATGGTTAATTATATATAATTTTTTGAGATGGTTGAATTTTTTGTATAAAAATTAAATATGATATAAATATACAGTATGTATTATGACATCATAAATCTAAAAAGTGATGTAATATATACTATAAAAGGAATCCAACACCAAATATATATTTCCCAATGTGTTTTTTAGTTATTTTATTAATATTATATTCCATTATTGAATCCTCTAAAACCTATATTCTATTTTAAGGTTTTAAAATCAATTATTTATAATCATGAATAACTTCTACATCACATGTGGTATTATTTTAATATGTTAGGTTATTATCCATAAAAAATATTTAAACCCAATCCTATTTAGTATAAACCTTTGGAAAAACCATGGTAAGGTTTTTGGTTTTGATTATTTTATCATATAGAGTCTAAAATCTATGTTTAGAAATTAATAAATAATTCCCCAAAATTTTTCTATAAATATCCACCCAAACTATCACTCCTCTCCACTAAAAACCCATTTAACCTGAATTTACTCTAAATATACGTATATAAATCCCTCAAAAGGTTCTCCCATTCTCTTAATAATCTCATCCCAATCATTTAAAATCATCCTCTTATGGTAAGGGATCCTCTCCTCTTCCTTTTTATTTCAAGTACATTCTTTGTACTGGGCATTTTTATTTCTAATTTGTTATTTTGTAATGATTTTTTATAGATAAATATGTTTTCATCATGATGTAAATGTAATTAGAGATACATTTCCCACTCATTAAACCCCTCCCATGAATCTTTATGTACACATGTTATGCTGGGGAAATTATTCTGGGATTTTCCAATCAAAACTTTTTTGTTAAAAATACCCATATCTATTTCCCAAAACGGGTATTCACCTAGATATAACTATCATTAATTTATTCAGTACTTACATTTATGTAACACACACTCCTTAATCATTGTATTAAAAGTTATGAAATATGTTCTTTTTTTGTGTGACCTATGTGGCACACAAATTCTTGTACATGATATGAATGTGATGGGTGGACCTGGAATTATATATTCATTCAATTAATTAGGTAATTTTTTTGTATCATTAGATTATATTTATGGTGAATGGTATGTTATCCTAAGAACATTATTTTATGATTTCTTAGTTGTTAGCCTTGAATTATGCGTACAATGCAAAGTTTTATGTCATTTCCACATTCCTATATTTCCATCATGTTGCGTCTTATATAATGCTTCAATATTCATGTTTATGATTCTGATCCATCTTATATAAAATATATATTCCTATGGAATAACATGTATTACATTAAAAATTTTATTATTTGGTTATTCCCTTACTAGGATTTGTAGCTCATCCTTTTCTTATGTACGTCACCAGGTTATCCAGCGGAGTTTTATAAGATCAAAGTAATTTAGGAGAATTTTATGGGATCTTTAAATAATTTTGTTTTATCCTTATTTCAAGTTATATTATTATGTATCTAATTTCACAAATACATTAGGCCTCTTGATCTTCTAGGATTATATTATGTGCACCTTTATATAATAAATGGTGAATTAAGGTGTATTAGAGACAAGGGTTTTCTTAGTTCATGAAAAGTTAAGGATGGTGAGAATTAAGATTTGATGGAGATGATTTAATAAAGGTTACTAATTCCTTCATTGTTAAGTTAAACATTTCTTGACTACTAAATATTCACATTTATTAAGCGCTAACCTTTATCCACACCAAAAAAAAAGTGTTGATAAAGGGGTGACTTTTATCAGAACTAGCTAAAAAAAATGATAATGGTGACCTTTATTAATTCTAAAAAACAATTATAAAATTGTACCTTTCTCAATGATTTTTTAGTAATGATAAAGGTACCCCTTTATCAATGTTTTTCTTAGCCCTAATAAAATCCTTGACTTTAACGGTGCTAAAAAACACAAATAAAGGGAACTGAGAATAATTAAATTTATATATAAATATTTATATATTTTTAAATATGATTTATATAACAATAAGTATACAAATGTAAATATAATATATAAATATGATTTTTATAAATATATTATAATAAAAAATTATTATCAATCTCATTTTCATAATTCTATATATATAAAATCATATTTTTATTGATCAATAAAATGTTTAATAACATATATATATATACATTGATTGAAAAATGTATATATAAACTTTATATAACATATTTTAATATATATATATATAAATGAATATATATTTATTTAAATATAGTAAATATTTGAATTTATATATTTATATTCATATTAAATTATTTACAATATACACACATATTTGTAAGTATGTGTATTCATGTAGATGTATTTATATTTATGTGTACGTATGTATGTGTTTGTGTGTGTGTGTGTGTGTGTCTGTACGTATTGTATGTTGAAGTTAGTGCCCTAGAACCAACTTTTTTATACTTTATGATAACCTATATTAATAGTTTTTAATATTAATAAACTCTTTATCACATCATGATTGTTCTTTTTCATAACATAGTAATTTCTAACGTCCTAAGAGTAGTTTTCACACTTAAAGGTCATAGTAGTTCCCCGCTATGATGAGAAATCAGATGTGCTACAACATTATTCATAAATATATGTTCTATAGCTGGATGATATCATTTGAGGGACACAAATGACACAAACTATTAGGGGTGGAGACTCATAGGACTTTGAGGCACCTTATCATGGTGTACATTGTTAGTAATATCCAGTACGATATTTTGAGGATGAGACCCGATAGTAAGAAATCCACATTTACATGTTTCATTGGATGTTCCTATCTGCGAACATGTTTATTGGTCCATAGACTTTAATATTATTATTAATGAGTACTATGAGTCACATAATTTTATGTATTAATGAAAACCATGATGATAGATCCACACGATGAGGTAGGATACGTTGGGTGCATCATAAGTAATATTGCATTTATGAATAATGTGAGAAAATATTTATCCCTTCTATTCTTTAACGGAAGTTGATATCTCTTGCCCTTTGATGGAAATGATATATCCTAAATAAATCCATGTCCATTGTGTATAATAGGAAAGTTAAATTTTGATAAATTCAAAGAAAGAGACATCGAGCATATAGGTTGAGGGAACGAGGATGCAACCTTCTTGATTTGAGATATCTTGATAAAGGGATTATGTTACACAGTAAGCATTAGTACAAGCTATCATGTAATTGAGTTATTAACTTCTTTCTCTATGGATATCTTTCCATGTTTCTAGATTCTAACCTTGGACTTTAGGATAGTTTTCCTAATGCCATTAAGAAAGAGGCTTGGAGGGTCACACACTAAGTTTATCCAGAATCTCAGTCAAATAATATAATATTATTAATTATTTAACAAGTTCAATCAATATTATTCCCATATGTGGTTTAATAATTATTCATGTATGATAGATCGCATATAAATATTTATTTTATATTTAGTGAATATAATATTTCTATATTTATTATTTAAGAATACAGTGATATTTATTTAATAAATAAAAAACATTATTCAAGGCCCGATAAATATTATGGAGGAACAGAGGACCGAGTTTAATTCTCCAGTGAGAAATAATCAATATTGAATATTATTTGATTAATAATATTTAATTTAATTCACATGTTAAGTGAATGTTGAGAAATAATGTTATTATTATCATTATTTGACATGGGGTTTTGTAGGAATTAAATATATAATAAAAAGTACTTTTGAAATTATTTTATTTTAACCCTAGATATATGTAGACCCAATTATATTATTTTCTCAATAAAACAATTCATTTGTATTCTTTATGTACAACATATTTTGAGAATCCTATTAATACCTTGAGAGATCCCCTCTCCAGAAATTCTCCCAATAATGGATAAAGATATTCCTCCACCTTCCACCCTCAAGTCAAGAGATATCCAATATGACACATTAGAAATAGTTTATGAGGTGATCTAAGGTGGATGATGCAAGTGTGACACGTGTGTGTAGTGGGGTGTGGAAAAAAATTATCGACTAAGTTAAAATTAAATATAATGATTATCCTATGTTTTATCTAGAGAGGAGCACACAACAATCAAGCTGTCACCTTAAAATTAGAGAAAAAAGTTAGGTCATTTTTTTAAAATGTTTGATTTTGAAAAGAGAAGAAAGAAACTAAACAAAGGAAAAAAATTAAGAAAAAAATTAAGATCAAATTGATAAAACAAGTGATTGAAAACTATTATATGAGATGGTGATTACTTCAGGTTTGGTTCTCCAATTTTAATTCTATCATAGTTCAACTTATCCAATTCTCTTCTGTTAAGTTGATAAAAGTGAGAATCCACAATCATTTCTTCTCACTCCCTTGGTCAAATAGTAACGGTGAGTATAAACCTTAATAAAATATAAGATTGGTTTATTATCCTTCCATTGTGTGATAGATTTGTAGTTAATACCCTCAATTGACTTAGTCAATTCCCAATCGGGTCTTGTTTATCCCAAATAATCAATAATGTTCACTACTCCTCACACACGTACTGGTGATCACCGATTACTTCACCACTAATCCCAGATATATTCCACTGTATATATACCAGAACCTAATGGAGCTTGATATTGATCATTTACCCAATAAAAAAATAGAATCTAATATCAAAAACAATCATAAATGATAACAAAAACAGTTATAAGAAATTGAAACTGATTTCACATAAGAGAAAAAAAAGATCTTAAAACATTAAGTGCAAGAACTCAAGAATTCAAAAAAAGAAAGCATATCCTTCCCAAATCACACATAAGTATACACCACCAGGGTAATGATATTTGTGAACAATAGGGAAGAATAATTCATTACAAAACTAGGAAGAATAAAAGAGAGAAAACAAATAACAGAAATTTTGCTCCACCAGAATCTGTCTGTTTAAAGTTTGTGTCTGTTCTTCCCACCCGTCGATCGAAACACACCAAGGTCTATTCTTGAAAGGTGTTAATAATGGAGTTTTCTATTGACCCTAAAAATTTCAAATAATTTAGAAAGATTTAATTTAATATGTGGCCAAATCAAGTGATATCACTTTTTCTAGCTACTAGATACTGTTTTACCCACTCCACATAGACTTGCTAAAAAGATGCCTTAATGAGATCCTTAATTAATGAAATTTAATTTAAACCATCCCTTTGGAGTCCTCTATCAAAACTAGATATAATCACATCATTTTAAGGATGGTATAATTATATATTCTTGATTTACCAAGGTTTTGTTCATTCTTTCGACTGGAAATATTTCTCCAATTGATTGATTTGTCTCGGCCATTGGGTGTTGAATTGGGTCTCGGTCCAGAAGACAAAGATGAATCCAACGAAAAAGTTCAGACTAAAAAAAAGAATAAATAAAAATGGATCCAAATACTAAAATTTATGTTCAAAATACAGATTTGAATGAAATATGTTAAATTTACATAATTAACCAATTTTCACATTTAAGTTCAAAACTCACCAAAAATCATAAAATGATGAAAATCATCTCAAATAGATTAATTGATGGGTATTGAATAATTTAAAAACATATGAATAATAATGAAAATATTATCTCTATTAATTCCCCCAAACATAGCACTTGGACTCCTGGACAAGTCAGCATCAAATCCAACTCAAAGAAAATTCTAAACACATGCCCATGAAATCCACTAATTTGACAACAAGAAACAAAATATATCATGCATCCTAAAAAACATTATTTTAAGTTATTAATTTCATATCATTAAATATATTTCCTCTTTATTTATCCTCTCATGCACACAAAACACATACCTAACATTCATTATCACTCATCACATAAATGTCAATTTTTTCCTTAATGTATTTCTCATCCATACTCATACGAGGGTCACCATAGGTTTGATAAATTCCTATATATTTACCTGATGTGAGTACATGACATATTTTTATCATTATGACATTACAGGGTTATTATGTGGCTTTTTTTGGTATTATTTAGGTGTTAAAGAAATTTTGAGGCTGAATGAGGAGGGTTTTACTCTTTTTGAAGCAAAATTGCAAAATTCTAATTTTCACTCAAGTATGGTATCCACATCACTCCCATTAGAATAAAATATGCTCCATAATCATAAAAACTCAAGAATATTTCACACAATTCATCATTTTAGCAGAAAAATGTCAATAATGTCGAACATAATTTTTTTCTTGAATGCTCCAAATAGGCACTGCTTTCTTTCTCCATTGGAAGCTCTAGAAAGTCACATCTTCTAATACATGAAAGCTCCATAAAAGTCATATATTTCAATAGAATTATTTTATTCATCCAAATCGTAACTTTAACATTTTATTTTTCACCCAAAGTATCTCTAAATGTGGTAGCACAATGAAATATAGCTTCCCCCACACTTAAGTTCAACTATATTATGTAATTTCACTTCAAGAGTTGGTTGGATATGGAAAATTGGCTTGTAATGTGGCTAACCTAAAATTTTGTTCGTGGATTATAAGGGATAAAAGGATTAAATGTTCAAGGTATTCCATAATGAAAATAATTATTATGAAATAGGGGGATTTAAAAATAAATAAATGTCTTAATAATTTAAAACAAAAGTACCTCAAACCCTCAAGTTTTGATAGGAATAAATCAAATTCTAGTTAAATAAATCATGATTTGGTTCTCTCAAGAAGTGAGTTGAATGAAAATAATATGAAAAAAATGGTTTAAAAGCCTCACAATAAATTTATTTCAAAGATATAGACAGTGATATGTGGAATGGAATTTAAAAATTAGAGTACATTTCATGAAATTCCTAAAGATTTGAACTTGAAACAAAGTCATTTTCAACATTCATTTAATCCTAGTTTCATGGAATGAATTATTTCACTCATGTAAATGGGTTTAAAAATTTTAAAATATAATCATTTATGCTCAAAAGTTTCAAAAACAAACAAAATTTGAGAAATAAACACACAAAATTTGAAAAAATACACAATTTTTTTTGAAAATTAGAAAACAAACAACAATAAAACATCCTAAAATACAAAGCCCCCCCCACACACACTTAAATTATACAATGTCCAAAATTCATTCAAATTGATTTAAAAAGTAATTATATTTGAAAAAAATGAATCACAGCAAGTAAGCAAGTGTAAAGGAGAGGTATGACCTGGTAGATTTTATTGATAAATAGGTTGGAGGAGTGTAATATTCTCCACTGGATCTAATGGAATGGTCCCATGGAATTTATTCAGCCTATGTCCATTAATATTGAATGGATCTTATGCTCCATCCTTCACAACTTTCACATCACAAAAAGGATATACATGAGTAAATATAAAGGAACCTTCCCACCTGGAATGAATTTACCTTTCATTAGCTTGGGTCTTGAGTTTAATAATAGCACCTTGTATCCAATATCAAAGTCTTTGGGTTGGATCATCTTATCATGAGCCACTATTTTTATCTATTTATAAATACTATAATTTCTAAAATCTTATCTTCTAATTTTTTCAAGCTCCTGCAATTTCAATCTTCTCTCTTTTCCAGCACTTTTAAGATCCAAATTCATCTTTCTCACAACCCAATATGCCTTATGCTACAATTATACTGGAAAATGACAACTTTTCCCGTAAATAAACCTATATAGACTCATTCAAATTTGGGTTTTATAGGATGTTCTGTAATACCATATTGTATCTTCCAACATTTGGCTCCAATATTTCCTATTTGGATTAATAGACTTTTCCAAAATTCCTTTGATTTCCCTATTGAACACTTCATATTGTCCATTGGTATGTGGATGATACGGAGTTTATGTTTTATGATAAACCCCATACTTCTTCAGAAAATTCACTATTCTCCTATTACAAAAGTGAGTCCCTTGATCACTGATGATGGCTCTGGGAACTACAAAACTACAAAATATGTTAGCCCTGACAAAATCACAAACAACTTTAGCATCGTCAGTCCTGGTGGCTTTTGCTTCCACCCATTTGGAAACATAATCAACTACAAGTAAGATATAATAATTTACAAATTACATTAGGAAAGGGGCCATAAAATCTATCCCCCAAACTTCAAAAAATTCCCAAAAAATCAATTTCTTTTATGGAATTTCTTGTCTCCTTAAAATATTTCCATAAAAAAACATTTTTCAAACCCTTTTAAATATTAATAAGCTTCTTAATAAAGGTTAAAACAATAAATTATAGATTCTAAAACATTACTTGTTGTCCTATAAGGTCCAAAGTTGCCTCCACAATCTAAAGTGTGACAAAATTTAAAGACAAAATCAATTTCATTTTTTGGGAAATATCCTCTCATCACTTGGTCATTGAAAATATTCTAAAGAAATGGATCATCCCAAATGTAATTTCTAGATTCAGATTTAATAATTTGAATTTGGTGGGATTTTAAATAAATGTGACTTAATATGTTACCAGATGATTTACCATATTAGCATACCAACTCTATTCTCTATCAATCAAGTACAAATGTTCTCCTGGAAAGTGGTGGTTCTATGTCTGCAATTTTAGCTTCAGTGGTGTTGGGTAGTCTACTTAAGTGATCATCCACTTAGTTATCAGATCCCTTCTTATCTTTTATTTCTATGTTTAACTCCTGTAGTAGTGATATCTATCTTACTAACCTCGGTTTAGCTTATATCTTCTTCATCAAGTACCTATGAGCTGCATGTTTAGAAAACACAATGACATTAGTTCCAAGTAGATATGATCTAAATATTTCTAAAGAAAAGAAAACTTCCAAAAACTATTTTTTGTTGTTATGTAGTTGAATTGGGCTGCATCTATGGTTTTTGAGGCATAGAAAAGGACCAGTGTCCTTCCCTCAATTCGTTGAGAAAGGACTACTCCAACTGCTTGGTTTGAAGCATCACAGAGTAGTTTGAATGTTTCTTCCCAATTTGGTGGCTGAATTACTGGTGGTGTAATCAATCTCCTATTAAACTCATCAAAAGCTTCCTTTCATGCGCCATTGAAATCAAAATCAGAATCTTTCAAAATTAATCTAGATAGAGGGAGAGAACTCTTACTAAAATCATTGATAAACCTCCTGTAGAATCTTTCATGTCCTAAAAATGATCTAACATCCTTCATGCAAGTTGGTAAGGAAAAGAATTTATGACTTCAATTTTTGATTTATCATATTCTATGACATTTTTGGAAATGACATACCCAAGTACAATTCCTCTCTCAACCATGAAATGACACTTTTTATAATTCAAAGAAAGATTATTTTCAATGCATGTCTTCAAAACGTTTTCCATATTTTTCAAACAATGGTCCAAAGAATTTCCAAAAACTGTGAAATAATTCAAGAAAACCTATAATAAATCAATAATACGATCAGAAAAAATACTTACAAAACTCCTCTAAAATGTACCTAGAACATTACATAATCCAAATGGCATCCTTCTGTATGAAAAAGTGCCAAAGGGATAAGTAAAGGTAGTATTCTATTGATCCTTAAGAGAAATAGGTACCTGGAAATAACCTGAAAATCCATCCAAAAATTGATAATGAGTTCTCTATACCAATCTCTATAACATCTGGTCAAATAAGGTGATGGGGAAATGATCTTTTTGAGTGACCTTATTCAACTTCCAAAAATATTTGTACACTCTCCAGCTATTCTGAATTCTTAGAGGGATTAATTCCTTCTTCTCATTCCTCACAATGGTTAGGCTAGTTTTTTTAGAACTACATGGATGGGGATGACCCATTATAAATATGATATGGGATAGATGATCCCAGATTCTAATAGCTTCTCAATCTACTTCTTCACAACCTCCATTAGGGTGAGGTTCAACATACTTCAGGGCTGTCTGATAGGTTTGTAATCTCCCTCAAGAAGAATTATATGTGAGCATATTTTTGGGTTGATTCCTAGGATATCACCTAAGCTACATCTTATTTCTTGTAAATTATCTCTCAAAAGCTCAATCAAATATTTTTCTTGGGTTTTTGACAAACTATTATCAATTATCACTGGTAATTTCTCTCCCTCTATAAGGTAAGCATTTTTTAAATTAGTGGATAGTGGTTTAAATTAAAAATCATGGGGGTTGCTCAAGGGATGAAATTATGTTTAGGTTCCCCACTTCCAAGGGGTATAAATCTTGCACATAATAAATATTTTCATCATCTTCATCATTTAACAAATCATCAAAGAAAATAGAATTTAGCTCTTCCTCCCAAATGAAATTAAAATCTTCAGTAGTTTGGGAATCCATATGATTAATGATATTTTTGATGTATGATGTCTCTCCTAAGGATAATAATTCAGGGTACATGCCTAATTATTCAATGGGATCAGTACCAACTTCATGGGAGAGTGTAAAGAGTGAGTGATCATCCTATGGGTTCCTTATGGATTCAAAAATATTGAAGTGGAAAGTGTTATCTCCAAACCACATGGTGAGGGTCCCTTCATGGACATTGATGATAGTTTTGGATATTTTTAAGAAAGGTATCCCCAAAATTATGAGTGACTTTCATGGGATCCTATCATATTCCATATTTATCACATATAATTCATCTAGGAATAAGAGATATTTGACTTTCACAAAGACATCCTCCAGAACTCATGTTGGGAAAACTGTGGATCTATTTACAAGTCAGACCACCACTCTTTTAGGATTAAAGTCTCCCATATACAAAGGAGTGTATACTGATTTCGAAAATAAATTAATGGAAGCACCTATATCACACAAATAATTAGAGAGATTTAAATATTCAATGGTGCATTGAACAGAAAACGTCTATGGATCTTGAAATCTAGTTGGCAATTGTGGTGTGATAAGGGATGAGACACTCCTTCCCAAGTTTATCCTCTCATTACCTTGAAGTATCATCTTTTTGGTGAAAATATCCTTCAAAATTTTAGAAAACTTTGTAATTTTTTTGAGTTCTTCAATCAAGGGGGTATCGATTTCCACTTTTTGGAAGGTGTCCAGAATTTCTTTTTGAAGCATTTCTTCCTAAAATATATTTGATTCAATAATCCTTGATGGAAATGATGGGGGTAATTATTTATTCTCCATTTGTTTCCTTTGAAATGGTATTTCTTTTATATTCATTCTTGGCCTATCCTTATCCTCATCCTCTTTATTCTCTTCTTCCTGATGCATTTTTAATGAATTTTCTGAATTCCCAACTTCATACTCTCATAGCCTAGGTGGTCCTATTTCAAGATCAATGGTGGATGGTGGTGGGAGTTATTTTAAACTTATTTTTGTTATCATTATGAAATTATCTTTTGGGTTGGGTATTTTTTGGGATGGTAGTTTTCCTAGTTTTTTGGTTAGTAAGTCCATGAGACTTTCGAACTTGTTAGAAAAATCTTTTACGGTGTCTTTCATCCCCTCAATTTCAGATTTCTGCTATTGGTTTTGAATTGGAGTTTGTGAATTGGTGGATGGATACTCATAGGGTCTCTAGAAATTGGGTGGTTGTTGGTAATAATACTAGTTATAATATTTATTTTGTTGAACTGGTGATGGGTTATGGAATTGATTTTGGAATGGGGGTTGGTTTTGGAACTGATTTTGGTACGGGGTCAATCTTGATTCTTCTAATTTCCAAATCCATATTGGACTTGGTTAGGCTCTCTCTATCCTTGATTTTATTAAAACTTCCTTGGATTAAAGTCATCTATGCAACTTTCTATTCTCTATATTTCATAACACTATTCAGTGAAATGATTAGGTGATGAGCATAAACCACATACCTTAGTCGGTGCTTATTGGTCACCCTCTTGTTTCAAGGAAATCTATCTCACCAAACTTGTTATTTCTTCAATATTAGTTTATAATAATGGTTATGTATGATAAGTACTTACCTCATGAATACATTATGTTCTAGTACCTCTTGTACCAAATTGTTGCAAGTTTTGAGAAATTTTCTCAGTCAATCCCTTGGCTTCTTATGGTGACTTGTTAATCAATGCACCTCGAGATGATGCATCCAGAAGGTTTCTATAATTGTCTGGTAATCCTTGATAAAATAAGGCAAGAAAGTGATGCTCCTAAATCGCTTGATGTGGTCAATGGGCACATAGCTTCTTAAATATATCCCAATACTTGTAAAGTGTTTCTTCATATGAATGTCTAATGGCATAGATTTCCTTTCTGATGGTCGTTCTCATGGAGGTCGGGAAAAATATTTGCATGAAGCATATTACCAAGTTATTCCAATAATTCACATATCTTAGTTTTATTCCATAAAACCATTCTTTGGTAGATACTCCCAATGAAAATGTAAATTCCTTCCACTTTACCTGCTCCTCAGCTACTTCTCAGGTTTTTAAAGTTGAAAAGACATGTGTGAACTCCTTAATATTTTTGTTCAGGTCTTCACATGCCAATCCATGAAAATTTGGGAGTAATGGAATCAGGTTATGTTTCATCTAAAATTTATTTTGTAACACTTTCATATCAATTTTATTGTTTTTATTAATTAATTTTGGTGCATAAAGGCCTCTAAGTGTTCGGTTTTGATTTACATCCATGATGACAGGCTTAGAGTGAACACTTGAAGTTTAAATCAAGTATATAAGGGAAATTTCCTCAAATTAATATTTAAAATTGATCTTTATAATTATATTCAATAATTTTATTTCAATTTCAGAATCTATGGGGGGAGGTTCAAGGTTTTTACTTCTCGTCATGTAATATATGAAAAAAAAATGTCGGCACTACCTCCCTGGCAACAACGCAAAGTTTTGACATGTTCCTATTATGGGGTGTGGAAAAAAATATTATTTCCTAATTTAAAATGCATTATAGTGATTAACCAAACTTACAACAATCAAGATACCACCTTAAAATTGGAGAAAGAAGTTAGGTAGTTTTTTTTAAAAAAAATTGATTTTGAAAAGATAAAAAAGAAACTAAACAATGGAAGGAAATAAAGAAAATTATTAAGATCAAATTGATAAAATAATTGATTTAAAACTATTATATGATATGGTGATCAAGTCAGGTTTGGTTCTCTAATTGTAATTCTGTCATAGTTCAACTTATCCAATTTTCTTCTTCTAAGTCGATAAAAGTGATAATACACAATCACTTCTTCTCACTCCCTTGGTAAAATAGTAAGGGTGAGAATAAAACTTACTAAAATATAATATTGGATATTCTCCTTCCAACGTGTGATAGAGTTGTATCAAATACCCTCAATTGATTTAGGCAATTCCCAATCAGGTCTTTCTTATCCCAAAAAATTAAGAATGTTCACTACTCCTCACACATGTATTAGTGATCACCGAGTACATCACCACTAAGCCTTGATCTATTCCACCATATATAGACCGGAACCAAATAGAGATAGATATTTATTATTAACCCAATCAATAAAAACAATAGAATCTAAAATCAAATACAATCGTACATGATAATATAAATCGTTATAAGAAACTGAAACTAATTTCACAGAAGAGAGAAAGGGATCTTAAAACATTAAGTGCAAGAACTCGATAATTATAAAGAGGAAAACCTATCCATACCCAATCACACATAAGTTTACCCCACCATGTTAAGTTTATTTGTGTATAATAGGGGAGAAAAATTCATTATAAAACTAGGAAGAATAAAAGATAGAAAACAAGGAATAGAAATTTTTCTCTTCCAGAATCTGTCCATTATAAGTTTTCTTCTGTTCAACCCACCCATCCACTAAAAATTACCAAGGTCTCTTGTTAAAAGATGTTCATAATGGAGTTTGATATCAACCCTAAAAACTTCAATTTTTTTGGATATATTTAAAGGCATATATAGTCAAATCAATGATCATGACTTTTTCTGGACTTTAAATACTGTTTCACCCACTCCACTTGGACTCACTCAAAAGATGCCTTAATGAGATCCTTGATTAAGAAAATTTAATTTAAATTGTCCCTTTGTAGTATTCTATAAAAAATATATGGAATAACATAATTTTTAGGTTATTATAATGAGATATTAATGATTTAACAAGTTGGGTTCCATTCTTACAACTAGAAATATTTCTCCAATTGATTGATTTTACTAGGCCTTTGTGTGTCGAATTTGTTTTGGGTCTAGAAGAAAAAGTTGAATCCAATGAAAAAGGTAAGACTAAAAAAGGAATAAATCAAATTGGATCCAAATATTAAAATTTAGGCTCAAAATATAGATGTGAATGAAATATGTTGAATTTATAGAATTAACCAATTTTAACATTTAAGTTCGAAACTCCACAAAAATCATAAAATGATGCAAATCAGCTCAAATTGATGAATTGGTGTGGGTTAAATCATTTTAATAAATATTAATAATAATTAAAATATTATCTTTATCAAAGTGATAGGATCTTCCTTAATAGAACCCAAATATTCCTATGGTAATGTTTAGAGACTTGTAGAACACGCATAAATCAACACTATAATCGATCTACTTTGATTTTTACAACGTAATGATAGAAAAATAAAAATTTATTATTAGATCCATCAATAAAGAAATTATTCCATAAAGTTAATTCTTTATTTAATTAAATTATTTATAAATAATATGTGATGATCCTCTATTTTAGTTCTGGTGTTCTATCCCTTTTCTATATTATTTTATTCAATTCTATAGATCACGATGTTTATCATTGTGTAAATCTTGGATTGGTCATCGATCATGGAAAAAAAGAAAAGATGGAAATGACCCATCGCATGCTTTCACTATGCCTGGAACTTACAATTGGTATCAGAGTAGTCACATAGTTATTTATAATTATTTAAAGATCATTTATGATTTACTCATTTGTGATTTAGTTTTTCAATTAAAGTTTAATCATTATTTTAATTTTAATTGTAAGATCTAATTATTCCTCCCTTGTTTATCATAGATCTAATCGATGTGATTAATTTTATGAAGAAAATAAAATCAAATAACTCATTCAGAGGAGCCAATGATTCTGTCTAAATAACACATGATTACACTCCATGTAACCAAAGTTACATGTCGTGTACTTTTGTTCCATGCATCAGGAATTAATTCAGAAATTAATTCAATGTGTGAGCATTGATGACATTTGGTGTAGTTAATTATTATATCGTGTGTTGGATAGGCTAGTCTGGAATACAATCAGTTGGAGTACACATTGTGTATCCCACATACATGACATACAGTGCCTTTGAGTCGCATATGGGCTATGTGTCTTATACACGACCAACCGGACTAGTGACTGTGTAACTCAAATTCCACACACCATGTACTCTATTTTTTTCAAGGTAGGATTTATATGCCATGTCCCTAGAAGTGTACCTCAGATAGAGGGTGAGAGATATACATGTCATGTTTCTCTTATTTACACACTGTGTACTTACACCAAATTAAGAAAATTTAAAATTTATTTATTATACTATGTAAACCTTGAAACAAGTTCTTATATATGGTCATTAAGTTGATAGGACACACCATGTGATGGGTTTTCAATATATATATATACATTCTTAATTAATATTTTTGTAGTGTTCAAATATACATATCATGTATGTTTTTTATTAAAATTGTTAATCTTTGTGAATTAAATCATGACATGTGACTGAAAAATCATGTAATTCATGTAATAATTAAGTTTATAGTAAATTTCATCAAATTACGTGATAAGTCATGTATGTTATATGTCACAAAAGTAAAACTGTATATGAGTATAATACATGTTGGGTGGATTTGGATGGGAATTCACTATTTTGCCTCCAAAGTACATTTAATGTACACATTTAATTTTAAATAAATTTATTAAATTTGTTTAAAAATATGATGGATGAGAATATCAAGGAAATTTGGATGATAATTAAGATAAAATAATTGATTAATTAAAGATAATAATTAATAGATTCAAGCAAGATTTATCTTAAATATGAATTATTAAGGATTAAATGTTAGTTTTATTAAATTCATAATTAGTTACAAGCATGTGGATGGTCATGACCATAGACCAAACCTTTGTATAAGATTGGTTTTCTTTAATTAATTATTAAATTTAATTTTTGGAATACATGCCTTATCTCTTCTTATTATGTAAGGGTATTTGTTCCCATAGTTTCTTTTATGTAACCCCTTATTTCCCTCACCTACATGTGAGTAAAATCATATGTAATGGATGGAACGCACAAGATATTAGAGGAAGTTCAAGTTTGTAGCTTAGTCGAAACCAATCCAAGAGAGATACATAGGTGAACAGGTGGAAATCTATAACAAAAACCTTAATTGGTTCAAGGTGATTTTTCCACTAGGTCAATAGTTAGTTTATCAACCAATAGATAAACTAACCATAAGTAAAAGATCGTGATCATACCACTTTATTATTTTATTTCAATCAAGTTTTATGGTTATTTCACTATGGATGTTTTTTTGCAATCACATAAATTAATGAAATTAATGAACATGAAAGATGGAAATAAAATAAATTGACTTATGTGTAAATATTATCTAAGAAATGGTTAATCACTTAATTAAATAAATTTAATATTAAAAAACATGTGATAAAGATAATAATTATAAATTTATACATAAAAGGATAAAATCTATTAATAAAATATATTAAGTATAGAATTCCACTACCCTAGTTAAAATTGAACCATATATCAAAGTGCTTGACCAACCAATGTTTGGGTGCTTTCAATTATAGGGGAATTATAACTTGATGTTTTGGGTTAACTTAACATAGTTCACTTCAAGGGTTGACTTCCAATGGAGGACTTGGTGTAACTGAGAGAAAAAGGTTGAGGAAATCCAATTTAAGGATTTTAGGATTGGGCAGTCCACTCAACAAATCAAGGAGTTGTGAGTTAATGCATTTGGAATTTGGAATTCCTACCTAAAACCATTCAAGTTGCTTGACCAACCAAAGTTGGTGTAATGGGAAGGAGAATATGGGTCCCTTCCACTTGAATACCCAAGAAACATGATATTCTAAATCCAATGGTGAGGGATATTGAATTTTGATAAAATAGTGGGAGATTAATAAATATAATATTTATTTATTTGTCTAATTTTATTAGACAAAGTACTAAAATTATGATTATATTATTTTTTATAAACATAATTAAAATGACATCAAACATTGCATTTTGATATATACATGATAAGGATAACATTCTCATCAGAACAAATTTCCAAGAATGGAAAAGGCACCTACGTTTCATCCTTCTCAATGAAAGGAAATTATATGTGCTGGAAGAACATTTTCCTAATGTGCCTAGAAATGAGGCTAGTGATGAATAGTTAAAACTCTATGAGAAACATTTTAATGATTCCATATAGGTTTATTGATTCATGCCATCAACCATGTCCAATGAGATTTTGAAGAAACATGAGGACATGGATACGTATAGCATGATGTCTCGCCTTCGAGATCTCTGTCAATAGAAAGTGAGACAATGGATGTATGAGACCTCCAATGCTTTATTTAAAAATAATCATAGATATTCTGTGTCAACTAGGCCTTATGTAGTCAAGCTTATTGTCTATATTGAATGCTTATACATCTTAGGGATTAAATTCCTGGATGAGTTGCATAGAGATCTCATACTTTCATCACTACCCAAGAACTTTGTGAGTTTTATTGTTAATTAAAATATAAGTAATAATGAGAAGAGACTTTTATAACTTCATACCTTAATTTACTAAGTGGATAAGAACATAGGTCATGATAAACCCATGATCCTTATGGCGAATAATAAAAAGTAAGAATAAGGAAAAGGTGAATAACACTCATAAATAGTCTAAATATCCCGACCACCATCCTTCCAAGAAAAATAATATCCAAATATAGGGCAAAGAAAAGGAGGCAGTATGTTTTACATGTTGTGAGTTAGGACACTAGAAGAAAAATTGCGCCCAGAAGCAAGGGGAAGCTAAAGGTGTTTTCATTATCGACTGTAATCTTTCAATATCAACACATTGGGTATTATATACATCTTGTGGGTCTCACATATATATTTAAATGTAGGAAACAAGTGTATTTTGAAATATTTCAAGAGGAGAAGTGGATATGAGAGTTTACAATGGAGTTAGTATGGTTTTCCTAGCCATTGGTGACTACCACCTATCATTTCCAATGCAAATTATTTTGGTTTTAAAAGATTGTTATTATGTACCTACGGTTACCAAGAACAAAATTCATTTATCATGCCTAGATACATATGGTTTTATTTGAAAATTTGGAAATAAAATTTGTTTCTTTTATAAATACATCATAGTTATGGTATGAAACATTTAAATAATGATATTTTTGTATTAAATTACAAAAACCAATTATTGAAAATTGATAAAGAATCATGTTCGCACAACTCATATAACACACAACATTAGTATCACCGTCTTGGTCATATAAACGATAAGTGTTTAAAAAATCCCTATCAATATATTTATATATAATCCACTAAGATAAAGTCACTTGAAGGAGGCCATGATTATTTATAAGGAAAAATAACTAAACCACCATTTGGTGGACATGGTGAAAGGGCCACAGAGCTTCAAGTATTGGTAGACAGTAATGTGTGTGGACTATTTCTAATAGAATATAGAGGTGGATATTCTTACTTCATAACTTTTATCGATGAATTGATTAAATATAGTTATATCTACTTGATGAAGTTTAAGTATGATTCCATTGAGAAATTCAAGGAATTAAATAATGAAGTAGGGAATAAGCTTGGAAAGAAGATAAAGAAGATTTGATCAGATTTAGGTGGTGAATATCTTAACCAATAGTTCATTGAATTTATATGGGTGTTTTGAATTCTATCTCAACTTACTCCACCTTACACACCATAGTTGAATAGTGTTAGTGAAAGGAGGAATCATACCTTATTTGACATGGCAAGGTTGATGATGATTCATGAAGATCTTCCATTATCCTTTTGGGGATATACATTAGAAATTGTGGAATATACATTAAATTGAGTACCAAATAAAGTAGAAAATTTAATTATATTTGATATATTGAGTGTATTGAAACCCAATTTGTTGCACACGCATGTTTGGGGTTGAGAGGCATTTGTTAAGGCATTCTCAGGAAAAAAACTAGCACCTTGGGGCACAAAGTGTATATTTATAGGATATCCTAATGAAATAAAGGGATACTACCTATACAACCCCTCAAATAGGAAAGAGATTGTCGCCAGACAAGACGTCATTAATGAGAGGGAGCACATCCTCAAAGGGATAGTGGGAGCAAGATTGACTTCAATTAAGTTGATGCTCAAAATGTACAAGATTTTGTATAGGAATAGATTATAGAGGTCCCCATGGAAGAAGTAGTTCCTGAAACATATTTATTGCATAGAATCATAAGATATATAAGAGAACCAGAGAGATGGTTTTCTAGTCACTAATAATGGTGACTAATTATTGGTTGACAATGATAAACCTGTCTTCTATAAGGATGTAGTAGAGATATCATAAGCTACAAGATGGAAAGAAGCCATAAATTCTAAAATAGATTTCATTTATCTGAACCATGTTTGGGTTATTTCAATGTTCCAATTAATGTAGTGCTCATTGAATGCAAATGGGTATTCATGAGGAAACTCAAAATGAAATGTAAATTAAATCCCTATAAATCAAGGATAGTGGTTGAAGGGTTTAAATAGCATCAAGTTATTTACTATGATGAAACATTTTCACCAGTTTCCATGTTTAAATCCATTAGAATTATACTTTCTAAATTAGCTTACCATGACTATAATATTTGGAATATGGATGTAAAAATTTTATTCTTTAATGGGAACCTTTAGGAAGATGTATATATAACACAACCAGAAGGGTTTGTGACTCCATGTGATGCTAAGAATATTTTGAAGTTGCAGAGATCTATTTATGGATTGAAGTAAGCATCCAGGTCATGGAACATTCGATTTGATGAATCCATAAAAGAATTTTGTTTCATTAATAAATAATTTGATTCATGTTTTTATAAGAGGTTTAGTGGAAATGTGGTCATTATCCTAAAAGTATATGTTGATAACATGTTACTTATTAGAAATGACATACCAGTCCTATGGGAAATTATGGACTAGTTAAACAAGTATTTCTCCCTGAAGGACTTAGGTGAAGCATCCTATATTCTAGGGATCAATATAATTTATTATTTATCTAAGAGGCTAGTTGGACTATGTAAAAGTACATATGTTCACCAGATACTAAATATATCTAATATGGAATAATCTAAGATTGGATTTGTTCTAGTGTCACATGGTTTACATATTTATAAGAAAATGTGTCCTCATACACAATAGAAGAAATAGAGAATGATTAAGATCTCACACACTTTATTGATAGGATCAATCATGTATGTTATGTTATGTACTAAACCTGATGTTTCCTGTGTATTAAAAATGGTAGGAAGATATCAAGAAGATCTGGGGGAATAATATTGGTATGTTGTTAAGGTTATCCTTAAGAATATGAAAATAAATAAGGATATTTTCCTAGTGTATAGAAGAGGTAAGGAGATCATAATCAGGGATTATACTAATTATAGTTTTTAGATAGATCTAAATGATATGAATTCACAATTAGGATGTATTTTTTATCTCAATGGAGGAGCTGTGAGCTGGAAGAGTTCAAAGTAGCTGGTTTTTGTTGATTCTATATCAGAGTCTAAGTATGTAGTGGATTCTGATTCAGCCAAGGAATTCATTTTTATTTGGAACTTTTTCCATGATCTTGATGTGGTACCTATTAGTAAATACCCTATCACATTTTATTTTTATAATATTTTAGTGGCGGCTCTTGCAAAAGAGTCAAGGTCACACCAACATAAAAAACACATACTCTAGAAGTATCACCCCTTGAGGTATTTTCATTAGAGGGGTGAATTTTTAATAATATGAGTTCCCATGGAAGATAATGTGGTGGACCCCTTAACTAAATTCCTATCTCAGTAGAATCATGAGTATAGTGTGAGATCTAGAGGACTGAAGGTCATTAGGAGCTGGCTCTAGTGAAAGTGGGAGTCTGTTGAAGTGGGTTCCCTAGAACCAACTTATGTATACTTTATGATAACATGTATTCATAGTTTTTAATATTAATAAATTATTTATCACATCATGATTGTTCTTCTATATAACATAGCATGTGATAATGTCCTAAGAGTAGTTGTCACACTGAAAGGTCATAGCAGTTCACCGCTATGATGAGAAACTAAAAGTGCTATGACACTATTCTTAAATATATGTTCTATATATGGATGATATCATTTTAGGAACACAAATTATACAGGATATAAAGGTTAGATACTCATAGGACTTTGAGGCACCCTCTCATAGTGTACGCCCATGGTAATATCCAGTAGGATATTATGAGAACGAGACCCACCAATAGAAAATCCACATTTATATGTGTTATTGGATGTTCCTATATGGGGACATGTATATTGGTCCTTAGACTTTAAGATTATTATTAATGAGTATTATGGGTCACTTACTTTGATGTATTGAAGAAAATCATGATGATAGATGTTTGCGATGAGGTAGGATATGTTGGGTGCATCATGAGTAATATTTCATTAATGAATAATGTGAGAAAGGATTTTCCCCTAATGTTATTTAATGGAATTTGATATCTCAGACCCTTTTATGGAAATGATATATACTAAATAAATCCATATCTATAGTGTACAATAGGCAAGCTCAATTACTATGAAGACAAATATAGAGACATCGAGCATATAGGTTGATGGAATTAGTATGAAACCTACTTGGTTTTACATATCATGATAAAGGGGTTATATTAAACAGTAAGCGTTTGTATGAGGTTTCATGTTGTTTAGTAATAAATTCATTCTTTATGGGTTCCTTGGAATATTTTTAGATGTTAAACTTAGACTTAAGGCTTCTTCACCTTATGCCATAGAGAAAGAGTCCTAGAGGGTCACACACTAAGTGTATCTAGAATCTCAGTTAAATAATATATTGTTATTTATTATTTAACAAGTTGAATAAATATTATTCCCGGATGTGGACTAATAATTATTCATGTATGCTTGATCGCATATGAATATTTATTTACTATTTAGTAAATATAATATTTATATATTTATTATTGAATGATGCAGTGATATTTATTTAATAGATAAATAGTCATTATTCAAGTCCTGATTAATATTATGGAGGAATGGTGGAACAAGTTTAATGGTCTGGTGATAAATAATACATATTGAATATTATTTTATTAAATAATATTTAATTTAAATTTCAATTTAATCATGTGTCAAGAAATAATATTATTATTATCATTATTTTACATGGGGTTCTATAGGGATTAAATAAATAATAATGGTCCCTTGTGTAATTATTTTATTTTAACACTAGTGATATATAAACTTAATTATATTATTTTCTCAATAATCCAATTCATTTGTTTTGGTTATGTACAATGGATTTGGAGAATACTTTCAAGACCTAGAGTATTCCCTTCTCTAAGAACTCTCCCAAGAACGGAGATCAATATTCCTCCACCTACCACTCTCGAATTAAGATAGATTCAAGAGAATACTTTGTAAGTGGTTTTCAAGGAGATCTAAGGTGGATGACGCAAGCGATAAGATCTGTCGTGCTAGCACATGGAGATTCCTTCGTCGATGTTTATATATTTTTGGAACACATGTGGATAACTACTAGAGGGAATCTACTTTGATTTCCACAACACAACGATGGAACAACAGAGTTCTATTTTCAGATCCATCAATTAGGAAAGAATTACATCAAGGTAATTCTTTAATTAATTAAATTAATTTTGAATAATATTTGATGATCCTCTCTCTTGTTTCTATCTTTATATCCCTTATTTATATTATTTGATTCAATTCTGTAGATCATGATGTTTATCATGGTGTAAATCTTGGATTGATCATCGATCATGGAAAAAATAAAAGTTCATCATGACGCATCATATGCTTTTGTTGTGCCCGTAACCAATATTGTATGTGTGTATATATGTTGTCTGTTTGTGGATGTATGTTTTTGTATGTGTATGCATGTATGAGTGATTATGTATGTGTATATATATGTGTGTGTATTCATGTTGATGTGAATTCATGTGTGTGTGTGTGGTACTTGTATGTACGTATATGTGTATCTATGTGTATGTCTTGTTAGTATGTGTATGTATGCATATTTACATGTATGTATGTGTATGTACAAGAATGTAATTGTATGTTTGTGTATGCATATACATGTGTGAACATGCATGTATGTGTATATATGTGTATGTGTATGTGTATGTGTATGTGTATGTGTATGTGTATGTGTATGTGTATGTGTATGTGTATGTGTATGTGTATGTGTATGTGTATGTGTATGTGTATGTGTATGTGTATGTGTATGTGTATGTGTATGTGTATGTGTATGTGTATGTGTATGTGTATGTGTATGTGTATGTGTATGTGTATGTGTATGTGTATGTGTATGTGTATGTGTATGTGTATGTGTATGTGTATGTGTATGTGTATGTGTATGTGTATGTGTATGTGTATGTGTATGTTTGTGTATGTGTATTTTTATGTGTGTGTGTGTGTGTGTGTGTCTACAATGTGTATGTCAATTTATTCATTTAATATTATTTATTTATTTTTAATATTTCTCCTTTTTTAATATTATTTATAATTTTTTCATTTTTAATATTTATTCATTCAATATTATTGTAATATATTCAATTTTGATAGTTATTGATAAATTCTTAAATATTTACACGTTTAATTAAAAAATCATATTTTTAATTATTATTTAAAATTCTAATGTTTAATAACTAATTATTTTTTATATAAAACCAATGTAAAAAACATCAATAATTACTAATAATGCTATTATTTATTTTTTTATTTTTATTCATTTTTTATGTGCTTGTAATTTTATATGATTAATATTTATTTATTTTTATTTACTAAGTATTAATATTTTTAAAATGTTTTCAATTTATTTAAATTAATTTTTTAATATTTTTTAAATTTAAATAGTTAATATAATTCATTTTTATTAAATTTTTTATTTATAAAATTTATAGTATTTGTTTATTCATTTTTCTTCAATTTTTTATTTCTTTTATAATTCATGTAATTAATCTTTCAAATTCACTTTATAAAAAATTTTATAATTTATTAAATTTTATTTATTCATTTTTAATAATATTTCATTAAATATTATTTATTCATTTTTAATCTTTATTATTTTTTAATTTCTTTTGAAATTATTCATTTTTTAATTTTTATTTATACATATTTATTTACTATGTTTTAATATTTTCAGTATTTTTTTAATTTATATGATTAATATTTATTCGCTTTTTTTATTAGGTTTTAATATTTTTAATATGTTTTAAATTTATATAATTTATTTATTCTAATAAATTTTTTCATATTTTTGTAATTTAAAAGTTAATATAATTCATTTTTAATAATTTTTATTTTTAAATAATTAGTATTATTTAATTATTCATTTTTATTAATTTTTTATGTGTTTGTAATTTATGTAATTAATGTTATGAATTCACTTGTTTTTAATATTTTTTTAATTTATTACAATTTATTTATTCATTTTTAATATTCATTCATTCAATTTTATTTATTAATTTCTAATATTTATTAATTTTTACTATTTTTATAATTTATTCATCTTTTAATATTTATTTATACATATTTATTTATTACTTTTTAATATTTTCAATATGATTGTAATTTATAGTATTAATTTATTTAAGTTAATTTTTAAATATTTTTAAAATTTAAATAGTTAGTATGATTCATTTTTAATAATATTTGTATTGTGAAATGGATCAGGCACTGATTGAAATATTGAAAATTATCGTTATTGATATGAAAACATCGATCGAAGATGAAGCAGTAGCGAACGTTGAGCAACATCGAATATTTGGAATAATGATGGTGAAGGTAATTCAATGATAATAGAATAATAGAAATAAAAGACAAGAAATAAAAGAAGGTATATCGCCAATAAGGTGATCTCCCCTTATATTATTCACGCATATATATAGGTTGGGATTCCGAAGGGTGAAGAAACCCATAATGTTATCCATTATCAATGGTTTGGAAAATGGGGTGTCCTCATAATTATAGACATTATGACATCTATAAATGATAATTGATAACACTCCCCTTTGGATGTGATTATTTCATGAAACCTCATATAGCCTTCACTAAAAAACCATCTGGGAAAAAAATTGAAGTCAAAAGTAGTTTCATGTCATGATGGCTCATTAAACACCTTATCAAGAAAATCCAGTGGGAAACCCTGATGAAGGGAAAAGGAGTTCTATGTTCCCAACTCCCCCTAATTAGAACATTAAATTTTTCCTTTAGGGCAATAATTATTTAATAATGTCTTCGAGACCAGGAAGGAATACCATTGGTCATAATGAAGTGTCTTTTTGAAAACACCAACTCATGGGGAAGGCTAACGGTTACTATTAATTGTAGATATACATAATTATGTATAGAACTCCCTTGGATGTCCGTTATGATGTATGGTTAACACATTAAAAACCTCATCAAAGAAAAACTCATTGGGGAAAAACCTTTGATTATGGAAAAATAATACAATCAGCATCAAGTCCTCATAATATTTTCTCGTTAAAAAATTTATCAATAAAACCCAATGGAAAAAACTTGACTACGGGAAAAATATTGCAATAGTTACATTTTTAACTCATGAAGCCGCTATAAAATTTTCAATCTTCACATCCCAGTTCTATAAATAAATTTCTCAAAATTTGAGGTTGGTAATTCCTTCGTGAATAAATCTTCAATATTATCACAAGACCTTATTTATTGGATATCAATCTTACCATTCTTTTGAAAGTGAAAATGCATTTTAGTGAGATATGTTTTGTTTTATCTCTTTCAATATGCCCACTCTTCAATTATGTTATACAAGTAGAATTATCTTCATATAATATTGTGGTAATATTATCATCTATATCTAATCCATAATTACATATAATATGATGAATAATCAATCTCATCCAAACACATTCTCGAGTTTCATTATGGATTACAATCAACTTGGCATGATTGGAGGAAGGCATGAAAATGGTTTGGTTTGTAAAACACCAGGAAATGGTAGTTCCACCATATGTAAATAAATATCCAACCAAAGATATTTATTTCTGTGGATCATATAATTATCCAACAATACCATAAATAACTAACTTTATTTCTAATATTTTGGAATAAAATAATACCGATCTTTAGATCCTTGAAGGTATCTTAATATCTATCTGATACCATTCCAATGTTGATGAGTGGGAGAAGAAATATACCTTCCTAATTAATTTATAAAAAATTTTATATCTGGCCTAGTATTATTTGAAAGATAAATTAGTGCTCCAATGGAACTCATGTATGGTACTTAGAGACTAAAAAATTCTTCATTATCCTCTTGTTATTTAAAAATACATTTATCACTAACAAGAGACCATAAAATAATTGGTGTAATTAATGTGTGAAATTTTATCATATTAAATATTTGCATGACTTTGTCAATATATCATGAATGATGAACAAAAAATATATCTTCAAGATGTTCAATTTATCATCCATGTAATAAATTTTTCATTCCAATGTATTTCATTTCAAATTCCATATTTAGATATTCAACTCCCTTAGAATGTTCATTAAGGGTTCCAATAATATTCAAATCATCAATATATACTGCAATGATCACAAATTCAGATCTATTCCACTTTATGAAGACATGTGTAAAAATTGGATCATTTTTAATGCCTTTTTTCATGAAATATTCACTCAAACAGTTATACCATATATGCATCAACTACTTTAATCCATATAATGATTTATTCATCTTAACTAAATAATTATCTTGAGATCCATGATATTTTTCAACATTTTGATTCCTTCTATGATTTTCATATAAATATCATTATCAATATTACCAAAAATCTATTTAGTCAGAACATCCATCAAGCATAGTTCAATTTACTCATGCATAACAAATTTCATAAGGTTTCAAAAGGTTATCGCATCCATTATAGGATATTTTATTTCATCATAATCAGTCTCAAGTCTTTTTGAGAAGCCTTGAGAAATAAGTTTTTCTTTATATCATAGGAATTTATTATTTTTATTTCTCTTTCTCATAAATACCCATTTATAATTGATATGTTTAATCCCTTCTGGGGTTTTTACAATCAACTTAATGACCCCGTGTTAAGAAAATGATTCTAATTCTAATTAGAGCACATATTTCAATTGATTCTAATCTGATCTATCACAATATTCATGAATATTTTTTGGTTCTTGATCCTCACCAATAATCTAAAGTTCCCCATTAAATGAAAATGCATCATCAAAAATGGTATCTACTCAGTTCCAACATCTTCCAATGTTAGTAAAATTTATTTAAATTTCCCTCATAATCATGGTCAGGTAATTCTGGTACATTTATTTCTTAATGAATTTCATGATCAAGTGATAGTACATTATCCTCATATTCATTTATTTCAACCAATATGAATTTTTTCCTTTCCTCTTATGAGGATTTTTGTCTCTTGAAATGAGTGGTCTCCCATGCTTTAAGTGTGGATTATAATCATTATTAGTAATACCATCATATTTTCCTTTGAATACATTTATTCTTATTGGATCATTTAAAGTAGGTATATATGATTTAGTGCCCCATTTTTAATAATTGAATTCATCTGGAAACTAATTTTATAAATTTTTTAAATTAATAATCCTTTAAACTTGTGTTCACTCAAATTTGTGTAATGATCAAAATATAATAATGAATTCATTTTCCATGATTTTTTTATTTTAATATTGATTTATTTTCTCCATCTAATTTTGGTAGCATATTTTCATTGAATCTATAATCAATAAATCTATTTGATAATACATATTCTATCATTGTCTCAAGATACTTAGTAATTGAGGGTGATTCAAATCCAACATAAATTCACATTCTTATTTGGGGTCCAATCTTTGTTTTTTGCAGGTGTGCTACTAGTACTTATATAGTACAACCAAATATTCTTAAATGTGGGATATTTGGTTCATGGCTATAAGATAATTTCAGAAGGGAATATTCATGATATATTGATGGACTAATTTTAATTAGTGTTGTTGGATGAAAAATTTCATGTCTCTATACTGAATTGGGAAACATAGTTTTCATAATTAATGGTCTAGCGATAAGTTGAAACAACTTTATAAATTATTTGACTAGACCATTTTAAGTTTTAACAGGAGCTATAATTTTTTCAAAACTTATTCCCATTTATATGAAATAATCATTAAAATCATGTGATGAATATCCTCTAACACTATCAAGCCTAATATCATTTATTGAATAATATGTGAATTATTCCCTTATCCTTATTATTGGAGAAAGAAATTTCAAAAACACTAGATTGTGAGTTGAAAATAAACACACATGAGACAATTAAGTTAATGCATCAATCATGATCATAAAATATTTGAATGGTCAACATGGTTTATGAATGGGACCAAAAATTTCACCATGAATATTTTCTAATAACATAGGGTTTTCAGTCTAGATTTTCAATTGTGATGGTTTAATGATCAATTTTTCTTGAGAGAAAATAGTGCATGAGAAATATTTAGGTATTAGAACACTTTTATAAACTAAGGGAAGACCATTAGTATATTTACTTACTTTTTACATCATTATTGATCCCAGATATCCCAAATGGTTATTCCATACAATAAATGTATCATAATTTTTAATCTTCTTATTTAACATATTTTTCTTAATTGTACCAATATTAACATATTACAATAATGATGAAAGCTTGGGAATTTTTTTAAAATGAAATTTTCTCATTATTAATGCTTGTTATATAGAGGTATTCATCACCTTCTTCATTTATAGTCTTGATGTTATATCTATTTTCATTAATATCCTTAAAACATAAAAATTCATAAAGACTTAGGAGAAAACAATACATTATTTATTAGTATATGTGTACCACCAGGTAGATATATTTTCTCTTCTAGAGCCTTCAATTATTTTTTCACTACCAGTTAATGTACTTATGGGAGAACTTACCATTTTAAGGTTGATGATATATTTATTATATTTAAAAATTCTGTTTTTTATGGCACTGTCAATGATAAAAATTTATTCATCATGGGTATTAATCTCAAGAGAGTGTTTTATAGCATTAATTTCTATTAAAAATAAATAAGACGTGCATATAAGAAATAAAAGAAAACAAGAAACATTCATCAAACAATATTATACAAAAATAACGTCTCTATCATGATAATATATGTACTATAAATATTATAAATACCTTCAAGGTTTAAAAAATAATCAAATAT